>JASPKP010003048.1:15000-17500 GCA_030674155.1 Stramonita haemastoma | reverse complement strand
CGCACGCACGCACGCACGCACACACACACACACACACACACACACACACCACACACACACACACACACACACACACACACACACGAGACATGGAGAGAGAGAGAGAGAGAGAGAGAGAGAGAGAGAGAGAGAGAGAGAGAGAGACAGACAGACAGACAGACAGACAGACAGACAGACAGACAGACAGACAGACAGACAGACAGACAGACAAACACACAAACACAGACACACACACTCACACATACACACGCGCGCCACACACACACACACACACACACACACACACACACACACACACACAACACACACACACACACACACACACACACACACCACGAAACATGGAGACAGACAGACAGACAGACAGACAGACAGACAGACAGACAAAGGGGGGGTAGAGGGGGGGTAGAGGGTAAAAAGAGAGCGGGGAAGGGGGGAGGAGGAGAAGGAGGAGGAAGGGAGGAAGGAGGGGAAGCTTCTATCAAGGCAGCAGGGAACGGGCGCGGCTCTATTAGGATAGAGCTGAGAAAGAACAGGAAAAACCTGCATGCAGTGCAGAGAAAGTGCTAGACAGGATCGATGAGGGGGGGGGGAGAGGTGGGGAGGGGAGGGGAGAGGAGGGGAGAAGAGGAGAGGGGAGGGGAGAGGAGGCAGTGACAATGTCCACATCACAACATACACAACAGCTCAGCAGATTTTTGTTTTTTGTTGTGGTGGTGTGTGTTTTTTTTTTCTCTTTAACGTAGCTTTAGGGGGTCAACGGCCCTTGCATTTCTTTCTCAATTTTTGACCCATGCATATTTGTATGCAAGAACGCGTGTGTTGTGTGTGTGTGTGTGTGTGTGTGTGTGTGTGTGTGTGTGTTGTGTGTGAGTGTGAGTGTGAGTGTGAGTGAGGGTAGTAGTAGTAGTAGTAGTAGTAGTAGTAGTAGTAGTAGTAGTAGTAGTAGTAGTAGTAGTAGTAGTAGTAGTAGTCGTTAGTAGCAGCAGCAGCAGCAGCAGCAGCAGCAGCAGCAGCAGCAGTAGTAGTAGTAGTAGTAGTAGTAGTAGTAGTAGTAGTAGTAGTAGTAGTAGTAGTAGTAGTAGTAGTAGTGTCTGTAAATGTGTTTACGTATATATGGTATTTAATTTTTTCGTTTCTATACATATACACACACTTACGCATGAATGTACACACCACATACATCACACATACTACACACATACACACACATACACGCGCTGCGCGCACGCCCACACACACATACACACACATTCTCCATACTCACTCTTCTGCTCTCCTCCTCCTCTCTCTCATCTCTCATCCTCTCTCTCTCTCTCTCTCTCTCTCTCTCTCTCCTCTCTCTCTCTCTCTCTCTCTCTCTCTCTCTCTCTCTCTCTCTCTCTCTCTCTCTCTCTCTCCTCTCCCCTCCCTCTCTCTCTCTCTCTCACTCACTCTCCACACACACACACACAAACACACACACACACAAACACAACACACACACACACACACACACACACACACACACACACACACACACACACACACACACACACACACACACCACACACACACCCTGACAACACACACAAGCAGCAGTATATAATATACCCCATGTCAGGGAGAGAATAATCACAATCAATAACTCCACAACACAGACACTGGAGTTGGAGCAGTGGAAAAGGTCACTTTGACAGAGAGAGGCGCTGACAGGAAAACAAAACAGAAATCAGGATGGAAGCAAATGCTGAACATGGCTTTTTTTCCATCCTCGGCTAGAGCTCCGAGGTTCACCAATGGTGAGATTCTGCGTATGCGACTGTTTTTAACCCATCATGAAAGTAGCTGCATTCCGACTTCGGGGATATATGCTGGGTATGTTCGTGTTTCCCTAACCCACCGAACCCTGATATGAATTATGAGATATTTAACCTGTATATTTAATCCTCTGCATGTATATATACACACGAAGGGAATTAAGGCACTGGTAGGTCTGCACTTGAAGTTGACCTGGGAGATCGCAAAAAAAAAAAAAAAAATCATCACCCTTAACTCACTAGACGTCGCAGAGATTTGAACCCACGACTTCATGGGCCCATGAAGTTGAAATTGAACGGCCTTAACCACTCGGCCATAGCGTTCTTCTGAACATTGTATGAAAACTGCGGGTTCCTAATAGAAAATGCAAATCAAGTGTAAACAAAACAAAGCAAAACAAATACGAAACACGACAAAGCAATCAGGCCATGAGTCTGCTTGGTTTCATAACAGAAATTTGGGGTTGTGAAATGTTGAAAAGTCTGCAGCAAATCAACAAAGACTTACGGACATGTTTGAAGAATTCAGAAGAAAAAAAATTGCCATAGAGGAGATTAAGTTAAAAGGATACAGGCAATGGAGATGAGCTTCTTCCGCAAACTTCTTGCTATCTCATACAGAGATCACATAACTAACGAGGAAGTGGAAAACCAGAATTTAAAAACGCCATCGGACCATATGAAGAGCTCCTGACTTCAAT
>JASPKP010003048.1:7500-10000 GCA_030674155.1 Stramonita haemastoma | reverse complement strand
GCAGTGCAGCCTTGACAGAGGAGAGAGAGAGAGAGAGAGAGAGAGAGAGAGGAGAGAGAGAGAGAGAGAGAGAGAGAGAGAGAGAGAGAGAGAGAGAGAGAGAGAGAGAGAGAGAGAGAGACAGAGACAGAGAGACAGAGAGAGAGAGACAGACAGACAGACAGACAGACAGACAGACAGACAGACAGACAGGCAAACAGACAGACAGGCAAACAGAGACAGATACTGATACAGAAGCAGACAGACAGACAGACAGATAGATAGAAAGACAGAACGACAGACAAACAGAGACAGAAAGATACGCAGAAACAGGAACAAAAATACAGACACAAAAGGACGCGTGGATCAAAATAGAAATACAGACAGGCACAGAGAGAGAGAGAGAGAGAGAGAGGAGAGAGAGAGAGAGAGAGAGAGAGAGAGAGAGAGAGAGAGAGAGAGAGAGAGAGAGAGAGAGAGAGAACTCGAACTCGAATGTTTTATTGAGGAAATATGGATAAGCCAGAGGCTTCTTTACACCAGGTCCTCATAAAAAAACAAAAACAAAAAACAAACAAAAACAAAAAACACCCACCCACAAACAAACCAAAAACAACAAACCCACTGGCAAACAATCATAAAGAATTATATAACATATAGATATAGCAAAGCAAATGATAAGCTTAATTACTTAATTATTTATATAACCAACTATCCAACTACACTCACAATACAGGCACAAGCAAAATCTCAATATACGCTATTTCAAGTCATAACCCTTACTAATAGTCTTGTCCAACATGACACTCTAGATTACAAATTCAAATTATTCTACGGTAACAAGACACAACACATCCATACTCTATTTCAATGACACTAAGCGAGAAACTAAGCTCAAAACAATCAGATTTTCCCCCCTCTCTCTCTCTCTCCTCTCTCTCTCTCTCTCTCTCTCTCTCTCTCTCTCTCTCTCTCTTCCTCTTCCTCTCTCTCTCTCCTCTCCTCTCCCTCTCTCTCTCTCTCCTCCTCTCCTCTCTCTCTCCACCTCTCCCCCTCTCTCCCCTCTCTCTCTCTCAACACCCCCCTCCACACATCACAATTAAATCACACTCAAAATAACAATTATATACACTATAGGATTAACATACCATTAAAACGACATTCTAATCATAAATCCAAATCATTTTACTCTGAGAGAGAGAGAGAGAGAGAGAGAGAGAGAGAGAGAGGAGAGAGAGAGAGAGAGAGAGAGAGGAGAGAGAGAGAGAGAGAGAAGAGACAGAGACAGAGACAGAGAGAGAGAGAGAAAGAGAGAGAGAGAGACAGACAGACAGACAGACAGACAGACAGACAGACAGACAGACAGACAGATAGACAGACAGACAGAGACAGAGACAGACAGACAGACAGACAGAAACAGGAACAAAACTACAGACACAAAGGGATACGTGGATAAAAATAGAAATACAGACAAGCACAGAGAGAGAGAGAGAGAGAGAGAGAGAGAGAGATTTATTTATTTTATTTATTCTTTTATATCGAGGATAACAGAATAAGCAATCATGTGCTTTTTTTCATCCGGTCCCCGTGTGTATGCAGTTTTGTAAATATTGTCATCTGTTCCCACCGGCACACGATGGCCTACTCTTACGAAAAGCGGAACAGGATTTTACGTGTGCGCAAGATGTTCTGCGTGCGTTCGCACACGGGGCCTCGGTTTAAAGTCTCATCCGAAGGACTTTTGGGGAGAGTGGAGTCAGTACTGATGTTAACTCCAGGAAGAAAATTTCCTCGACCGGACTCGAACCCGGGTCTGAGAGAGAGAGAGAGAGAGAGAGAGAGAGAGAGAGAGAGAGAGAGAGAGAGAGAGAGAGAGAGAGAGAGAGAGAGAGAGAGAGAGAGAGAGAGAGAGAGAGAGAGGAGAATAATCTTTGAATAATCTTTATTTTTCAAGGGTAACAGAGTAAGTATTACATACTTTTTTTCATCCGGCCCTTGCCCTGATCAGGGAATAAAGCTAAGAAACCCCCTCCCTACCCCTACATACCAGCATCACCACCAGAAGCAGTTCAACCAATATTTTAAAAGAAGAAAACAGAATACATTCAACAAAACGCGTCATCCTAACTGGATACACTGATAATTATTTAAACAAAAAATAATATAGCAAAAAATCTTTAAAAATAGCAAATATTTAGGACCATGAAACAGAAAGCATTAACAAATCTATAATGCATGAGCGTGTGAGTGTGTGTGTGTGTGTGTGTGAGAGAGAGAGAGAGAGAGAGAGAGAGAGAGAGGAGAGAGAGAGAGAGAGAGAGAGAGAGAGAGAGAGAGAGAGAGAGAGAGAGAGAGAGCATCTTCAAGTTACATCGTCATCAAAACAAACCAGCCTACAAAATATGTCAGAAGACTCACACTTCTATTTAAAAAAAAAAAAAAAAAAAAAAAAAAAAAAAAAAAAAAGAAACCTAGATCTATAAGCTCACAATGTGGCCAAATCTAACAAGGAATAGAAAAC
>JASPKP010003047.1:12500-21038 GCA_030674155.1 Stramonita haemastoma | reverse complement strand
TAGGGGTGGTATAATAGGGTTTAGTGGTTGGGGGGTTTTGGGATATTTTTGTTGTGTGGGGTTTGGGGGTGTGGATAGGGGGTTAAGGAGGATTGGATGGGGGATGTTGTAGTGTTGGTTTGGGGGTGGGGGTGGAATGGGTTAAGGGGTAGGGTATAGTGGGGGGTGATATTGTTGATGGTGAAATGGGTATTGGTTTGGGGAATGTTTTGGTTTGGGATGGGGGTATTGGGTGGTTGTGGGGAGGTAATGATTTTAATTTTGTAGGGAGAGTAGGATGGAAGATGGGAGGGAATTTTGGGTAAGGATGGGGGGGGGGGATGGTGTTGTTGTGGATTGTTTTGGGGATTTTGGGGGGGGGAATGGTGGGGGGGGGGTTGGTTATGGGTGTTGTGATGTTTTTATATGTTAGGTTGGGTTTGGGGGTTTTTGGTGTGGTGTGGTAGGGTGGATTTATGGGGTGTGTGTGGAGGGTGGTGGGGTGTGTGGGGTGTGGGGGGGGTGGTGGGGGGGTGTGTGGGGTGGTGGTGGTTGGGGGGTGGTGTGGTGGTGTGTGTGGTGGGGGGGTGGGGGGATGGTGGGGTGTATATATATTGTTGAAGTTGGATATGGTTGTTGTATTGTGTGTTTGTAGGGGGGTGGGTGTTGGTGTTTGTGGGTTGTGGTTTTGGGGTGGGTTGGTGGGTGGGGGGGGGGGGGGGGGGGTGGGGGTGGTGGGGGGTGTGTGTGTTTGGGGTTTAGATTGAGAGAGTGGGGAGTGGGGGGGGGGGGTTGGTTTTGTTTGGAGTGAGAGAGTGTGTGTGGTGTGTATGGTGGTGGGGTGTGGGGGTTGGAGGGGGGTTGGGGGTGGTGAATGTATGGTATATCTATGATATTATAAGTGTGATTGGTAAGGATAGAGATTTGGGGAGGATGAGTTTGTAGTGGTTTAAGAATGTGGGGGATATTAGGGTGTTTTTAAGGGGAGTGAGGGTGTTGTGGAGTGTATTAAATTATTAATAATTGGGGGGGGATGAAATATTGGGAAATGTATGTGATTGAGGGGTATTGGATAGTGGAAAGCCTATACATGGTTTGCTTGGAGGTCTGGGCTGGACAAAAAGGTTACGGGCAAGCTCTTAAGCAGTAGCTGGGTGGAATAGGTTTGGTCCATGTTGATGGTAGACTAAACCATAAGTGCGACTTTGAGACTGCGATGGGCCAATTCTGTACGCTCAGTGCGCAAGTCTTCTTCCGTCAACCGTGAGTTTGACAGAGAACAAGTTATCCCATTTTTGCTGGATAACTTTTGACCTGAACAAAGAACTCCATCAGAGCCAACCACAACCACCCACTCCACTCTGGCATAGTCATTCAGAGGTTACTGGGGACACAATGCCTACATTTTTCTGTCTCAGACAGAACCATGCTCCTCATTATCAGGACGCCAATTCTCAGTGCAGTATGAGCCACATGATGTTCCTCCAGGCTTTGCAAAAGTAATGGCAGAACCTAAGTTGCTTGTTGTGGAAACACTCATTTCCCAATACAGAGGCAGTCTACAAAGCTCAACTTGCTGATTTTGTGTGTTTTTTTTCTCCAGATTCCAGGCCACAAATGGAAGTCAACTTGTCCCTGGATGGGAGGGTGGGTATCACTCACAGGAGAAGGGACAGAAAAGAAGCAGTCTACTGTGGACCAACATAGCACACATACCACACCCTGTCCACTGAACATAATAATAATAATAAAAATAATAATCAATAATAGTTATAATAATAATACATGGAACTTGTATAGCGCTATATCTTTGTAAAAACAAATCAAAGCGCTTGCATGTTCGACCTACACACACACAAGCAATCAACAGCCAATTTACAGTTTTTCACAAATTTCGAATGTACAACTCACTCGCATGCACACACACCACACACAACACACACACACACACAGGAAACGCACGCACAAACACGCACGCACGCACGCACGCACGCACGCACGCACGCACGCAACGCACGCGCGCGCGCGCAACAACACACGACCTATAAACGTTTTACACTTTGGGCAGGTAGATATTCGAAGTCAGGACAGGAATTTGTTACGGCGTTTTCATTTCAATGTTCTGTTTTGTTTTAAAATATGGGAACAGGCGTTCCTTGTGCAGCTGTGACATTAACATATGTTGATAGCCTGTTGTTAATACCCTTTATTTTGGTACCAACATTTGATATGAATGTGGAAGAATATATTTATATAAAATAGAATGTAAATTAACCTCAACCCTAAATTTTGCCCTTCTGAAGGTTACCATATTGACATAGCTGCTTGTATATCCTGAAATAACCTGGTTTCCATGAGGGTAACATATACCATAAAACGTTGAAAATAAACAAAGTTTCAGAAAATGCACCATAAATCCCCCCACATGGGGGGGGGAGGGGGGTCTATGGTGGGACCAAGGTCTATATATGTGGGTGCTCTGAACAAGGGGCCGGCCACCAAAGTTATATACACACACATATTGTATGTATTGATTGTATTGATTGTATTGATCATTGTTTTTGTATTGATTGGTATTTATGTTATTGTAATGTATGTATGATTGTATTGTATTGTATTGTTTGTTTGTTTGTATCAGATTTTATACCACTTTCGTCACAGCAGATTTCCTAATGGAAACCCAAGGCTGTTCTCTCTTGAGGACAGCGCGTCACCACCTAATACTTACTACTACTACTACTACTCACAACTACTACTACTACTACTACTACTACTACTACTACTACTACACTACTGCCTGAATTTATATACTATATCTCCACACAATTAACTCTCAACTCAACCCACTCTACAACTTTTCCCTAAAAAAATAAGAAACAACTTCTGACAAATTTGGCGTTTCCTCACTTTTTAAGGTTTTTAAAACCAATTTTTACAATAACTTTTAAAAATTTTTGATTTTTTTATTTTATATTATTATTATAATTCATTATTATTATTATTATTATTATTATTATTATTATTAATTATTATTATTATTATTATCTATTATTATTATTAATTATTACTTTTTGACAGAATTTTACCAGAGACAAACAACTCCTTGTTTTTCTGTAGGTTGTTATAAGTCGCAATGAAGGCGCGTTGCACCACGTAACGGGGTCTCGGTTTTTTGTGTTCAGCCGAAAAAACTAGTTCCCAGGCCAGCACTCAAGGTTTACTTTAGGGCTGGGGGCTGGGGGAAAAAGTTCGGGCTCAAATGATGAAAAAACCCGCTGCCTAGTTTGAGCGAGTGCTACCAACCACATTACCGATCCACTTGCCCATATTTTGTCTCGAGATCAGCATGACATGAAATTGGGATCAGAAACTGCCGATGTAAATCAAGAGAGAAGAAAGGAAGAGAAAAAAAAGGAAGACAGAAAGAAAGGAAAAATAAAAAAGAAAGGAAAAAAGAAAAAGAAGTGAAGAAAGAGGAAGAAAGAAAGAAGAAAGAAGGGGAAAGGAAAAAGAAAAAGAAAGGAAAAAAGGAAAGAGAAGGAAAAAGGGAGAAAGAAAAAAGGAAGAAAGAAAGGAAGAAAGAAGAAAGAAAGAAAGAAAGGGAAAGGAAAAAGGGAAGACGAAGAAGAAAGAAAGAAAAAAGAAAAAGAAGAAAGAAAAAAAAGGAAATGAAAGAAAGAAAGAAAGAAAGATAGGAAAAAGAAAAGAAGAAAGGAAAGGAAGAAAAAAAGAAAAAAGGAAGAAAGAAAAAGTAAAAAAGGAAAGGGAAAAGAAAGAAAGAAAGAGAGGAAAGAAAGAAAGACAGCAACACAAGTGAATTAATGGCTAAAACAGATTGGCAGACACGACACAGGTTGACTGGTGATGCGTACAAGCAGTATCTCTGCTATAAATTTATTACGATACAAGCAGACAACATCCATCTTCCAAATCTCATTCTTTTGTTCTCTCTTTATTTTTGTATGTTGCTCTCTCTGTCTGTCCGTCTGTCTCTGTCTGTCTTTTGTCTTCTGTCTGTCTGTCTGTCTGTCTGTCTGTCTGTCTGCTCTCTCTCTCTGTCCCCTCACCCCTTTTTCACATCTGTCAAGTGGGAACATGTGTTTCTTCGTACGCAGACATGCACATTGATGCGCGTACACACATGTATGCAAACATGTTCATACATTCAACACACGCACACACACTACACCACACACACGCACACACACACACACACACACACACACAACACACACACACCACACACTCTCTCTCCCTCACTCACTCACTTTCTCTGTCTCTTATCTTAATCACTCATATGCGCATGTGTACGCGTGGCACACACACACACACACACCACACACACACACACAAAACACACACACACACACACACACCACACACACACACCACACACACCCACACACACACACACACACCACACACACACAACACACACCACAACACAAACACACTCACCCCGCCCCCACCCCACCCCCCTCTCCCGGAAACTCGCCTCCCCCTCCACACCTTAACGAGAAAATCACAGATCAAAGGCTTATCAATATTAACTTTATATGCACCATCTGTCAAGAGACTTTTCCGCTCAGCGTATTATATTATTTTTTTAAGTGGCTAATTCCTACACCCCCCCTACCTGGGCAATCCCCCCTCCCCCAACCCCCCCCCCCCCCCCCCCCGAAACCCCCCCCCCCCAAAAAACCCAACTAAAGCAGGCTTCCTCCTATCTATAATTCAGGCGCGCGCACAGATCCGAAAACCACGCATCAGAAGCCTGTAAATAAAAACATCCACGCAACATCTGACAGAATTAATGTGCAATATATACACATATAAATTTTTGGGAGTCTGGTTAATTCGCTGTACTTCCCACTTGGGGTGCAAAGAAAGAAGAAAAAACCAGTGTTCTGCTAGGGGAAACAGAAGCAGCAGGGTTTTTTTTCCTCATCAATAAAGCATACCTGAGCACAAAACCAAACACATTTCCAGTTTGTGAAGATATGAACAGATGGATGTGGAGTTGTTCATGGGTTTTTTGGGTTGTGAGTTCGAAACTCGACAGTGTCTGGTGGGTTAAGAGTGAGGGATTTTAACGAGTTGTTAAAACTTACACGTGTGCAGAAATGTCAGTATCTTTTTAAAACTTTTTAAATTTTCATTTTTAAAATCTAAAATGTCAATGTCTTACTTCTTTCTGTGTGTGTATGCGCTTACGTCAAAGATCATTCATTTTGTTCAAGATCCTACATCTTTGAATCTTTTGACTATTCGGCAGAAATACAGGAATATTTTTTTTTAGCGTGCGTATGAGGTTACACTGCACTGTACTGTTGTACTATGCTGAACTAAAACTACACTGCACTGCACAGAAATACACTACACTACACTAGAATACACTGTACTGTATTAAATTTGCACACCATTCCGCTCTACCACATTCTGTAATGTTCACTTGTACTAAAAACAGAACATTACACTACACCACAGCACATTACATTAAATTACACTATGCATCACACAACACCACGCCACGTGACACTACACTGCACTGCATTCCACTTCACTCCTCTCCACTATTCACTCTTCATTCCATTCCAATCGATTCCAAGCGGGTGAAAAATGTTCTACACTCCACTCCACTCCACTCCATTACACTACACTATATTATTACACTACACTACATTTCGCGACACTACACTACATTACACTATACTACACTGCACTACACTACACTACATTACGCTACACTACATTACGCTACACTCCACTCCACTACATTACACTACACTACATTTCGCTACACTCACTATACTATATTACACTACATTACACTACACTACATTTCGCTACACTACACTTCATTACACTATACTGCACTGAACCACACTACATTACACTACATTACGCTATAATTATTGCATTACGCTACACTACACTACATTACACTACACTACACTACATTACACCACACTACACTACATTACACCACACTACATTACGTGTGTGCGTGTGCGTGTGTGTGTGTGTGTGTGCGTGTGTGTGTGTACATTCGAATTTGCAAAAACTATTAACTGTTATTGATTGCTTGTGTTTTGTTTAGGTCGAATGCAAGCGCTTTAATTTTTTTTGGCAAGATAAAGTGCTAGAGAAATTTCATGTATTATTTATTATTATTATTATCATCATCATCATCATCATCATCATCATATCATCATCATCTCATCATCATCATCATCATCATCATCATTATTATTATTATTATTATTATTATTATTATTATTATTATTATTATTCATTATATTATTATTATTATTATTATTATGATTATGATGATGATGATGATGATGATTATCATTACACTACACAGCACTGCACTTCCTTCCACCCCACTTCTCACAACTCCACCCCACCCCACACCACTTTAAGCTACTTTACTCGATTCTACTCCACTCCACTCCAGCCCACTCCAAACGACTGTTAAACTTTATTCCCCTAACTTCCTACAACACTTTTGCAAGTTATAGGCCTACAGGAATTACATGCAGACATTGAAACCATCCCCTTTCTTTCCTCGACCATCGCAAAGCGTGGAATCAACCATTGTCGTTCTCCAACAATTTCGCAACGTACTACACGTTACACAACACCACGTAGCACTACACTACACTACACTACACTACACTGCACTACACTACACTACACTACACTACACTACACTACACTACACTACACTACACTGCACTGCACTACACTACACTACACTGCACTACACTACACTACACTACACTACACTACACTCACTACACTACACTACACTACACTGCACCGCACTACATTACACTACACTACACTGCACTGCACTACATTACACTACACTGCACTACAGTACACTGCATTGCACTACGGTACAGTACACTACACTACACTACACTGCACTGCACTACACTACACTACACTACACTACACTACACTACACTACACTACACTACACTACACTACACTGCACTGCACTACACTACTCTACACTGCACTGCACTACAGTACACTGCATTACACTACGGTACAGTACACTACAGTACACTGCACTGCACTGCACTACACTATAGTACAGTACACTACATTACACTACTCTTCATTATATTACGCTAGACTACAATAGACTACACCAAACTGCACTACACTACACTACACTATAGTACAGCACACTACATTACACCACTCTACACTATATTACACTAGACTACAATAGACTACACTAAACTAGACTGCACTACGCTTCACTACATTACACTACTCTACATTATATTACACTAGACTACAATAGACTAGACTAGACTAGACTAGACTAGACTAGACTAGACTAGACTAGACTAGACTAGACTAGACTAGACTAGACTACGCTACACTACGCTACACTACACTACACTACACTACACTACACTACACTACAGCCTTTATTATTCTTCAGCACTTTCGCAACGTAGAAAACAAAAAAAACCCAAACACTTCACAACCAACCTTGACAGCACTCAAATGATTCCCCGGTGAGGGGGACGCTAGGGACCTGTCAGTTATAAATAATAGCATCCCCCAACCTTCTGGAAATTCTGGGCGAGAAATTTCCTCTGTTCTATCACACTCTCTGTTTCTGCCTTGTTCCTTTTATTCCGGTCACCTCCTATTTTGTCCACCCTCCTGCCTTTTTTTTTTTTTCTTTTTCAGAAAATCTTAAACAATAAACAATTCTCTCTTATGCCGAAGTCGGATGTGCTGGGCCTGACTTGTCAGGCGCTTAAGGGCAGCGTGACGCATTTTCGCTCATATGACAGACAACAATAGTTGCTATCTGAGCGTTCGGCGACGACGACGACGACGACGACGACGACAAGAAGAAGAAGAAGAAGAAGAAGAAGAAGAAGAAGAAGAAGAAGAAGAAGAAGAAGAAGAGAAGAAGAAGAAGAAGAAGAAGAAAGGAAGGAAGGAAGGAAGGAAGGAAGCAGGCAGGAAGGAAGGAAGGAAGGAAGAAGGAAGGACTGTACCTGGCACACAGCTGTCTGCTGCCTACATGAGGACCGGTTCCTAACAAGTGTCCATACGGGAGCGGTTACCAGGGCAACAGAAAGCCATCTCTATTTGTCTGGATGTCAGGAAAGGCGAGTAGTCCTGTTTTTCAGGATCATTGGTGTGGGGTTCTCCTCCCCCCCTCCCCCCTGTGTGTGTGTGTGTGTGTGTGTGTGTGTGTGTGTGTGTGTGTGTGTGTGTGTGTGTGTGTGTGTGTGTGTGTGTGTGTGTGTGTGTGTGTGTGTGTGTACGTGTGAAGAGAAGCAAAATAGGACCGGATGGAGGAATTATGAGAGAGTGGGAGAGAATAGTGTGTGCGGGCCTCTCTCTCTCTCTCTCTCTCTCTCTCTCTCTCCTCTCTCTCCTCTCCTCTCTCTCTCTCTCTCTCTCTCTCATTGTATCTCTGTCCTATTTTTTGCATGCTGTTTGATACTTGGTATGGATTCTTGCTATTGTTCCTGGAATTTGGATCATTATTATTGCTGTTGTGTAGTTAGA
>JASPKP010003046.1:10000-20000 GCA_030674155.1 Stramonita haemastoma | reverse complement strand
CTCTTTCTTTTTCAACATTACACCCAAACCACACACACCCAAAACCAAAACACAACCCCCCACTCTCTTTTGTGTCTCTCTCCAACATTATTCTTTTCTAAATTCAAAAAAACCAAAACCACACACATCTTTCTCTTTATTACCACCTTCCCTCAACAAACCAAAAAATTTTAAAACACATACTCTCTCCTCTTTCTCAAACAAACACTCTTCTTTTTATTCCCCCCCCCCCCCCCCCAAACCCCCAAAAACCCCCTCACCCCCCAAAACAAAAAAAAAAATTTTTTTCCTTCCGCAAATGACGGTGGGGGGCCAAAAGGGGGGTGGGGTTCTTTTTGGGGGGGTTTGGTAGGGGGGGGGAATGGGGCAGAAAAATTTTTTGGCTTTTTTAAGGGGGGGGTTTTGGTTTTTCCCCTTTAAAAATGTGAACAGGGGGGCCGGGGTTGGCCCCCCCCCGGGTTTTTTTTTAGGGTAAGCCGACAGCTTCATTTTTTTCCCCCTTTTTAATGTATCACAGAACCACTTTCACGTTGAAAAAATAATTTTTTTTTTTTTTTAAATTTTTTAAGAAAAAGAGAGTTTGGAACATGACAATTATTTTTCCCCACTTGTCGGTAGGAAAGTAATTGTCATTTTTTCCCTCGTCTCACTTTTTTTTTAAAAAAAAAAAAAAAGATTTATGCAAAATTTTCGACTTCCAAAAGGGAAAAAATATGAATTTGGTTTTTTTTTTGTGTGTGTTGTGTTTTTGTTGTTTGTTTTTTGGGGTTGTGTGTGTGTGTGGTTGTGCTGTGTGTGTGTGTTTTGGGGGTGTGTGTGTGTGTTTTTTGGGTGTGTGTGGTGTGTGTGTTTGTGGTGTGTATAGGTGATGATGGGGCATTCCCCTTTAAATTTATATTATTTTTTATATCAAAATTGTATCCCCGTAAATTTTATAAACCCCCCCACTGCAGATTTGGAGAAAAAAATACAGGAAAATAGAGATAAGAAGTTTCCCCGAAAACCCCCTTTGGGCCCCCCTTAAAAAGGAAAAATAAAAAAAATTTTAAGACGGTTTTAAAAGAACCCCGAAAAACCCTTTGGTCCTTTAAAAATTTCCCTTTATCAATGTAAAGAAGCTTTTAAATTAAAAAGGGTATGGGCATGTCAAAAGATAAAAAACACAAAAAAAAAAAAATTCACAAGGCACTGTCCAAGGGGGGGAAAAAAAAAGACGCAGACCAAAGAAAAAAAGGGGGGGCAAATCCGCAAAAGGAACTAAAAAAAAATTTTGAAAAAAGGGAAAAACTGAGAGAGGGGGGGAGGGAACTGTTGTCAAGTTTTTTATGAATCCCCCCCCAAATCCCCAAAAATAAGGGATGTTTTGAAAAAAACTATTAAAAAACTATTTCTCTTCTTTTTATTTATTTTAAAATCTATCTATATATTTTATATCTGTAGGCATGATGGGACAAAATTTTTAAAATATTTATGTTTTAAAAAACGTTTTAAAAATGCATTCACAATATATGATTTAAAAGGTATGTTGGGTTCACACCCCTTTTGTAAAAAATTTAAAATTTTAAAATATTTTATTTTTAAAAAAAATTTTTATATATATATATATTTATTTCATATTTTATATTTTTAGCCCCCTTTTAGTCCCCCGGTTTTGGGGGGTTTGGGCTCGTTAAATTTTTAAGGGTTTCCCCGGGGTTTGATCCCGCTTTCGGGTTTTTGGGTTTGGGGCCCCTTTGGGAAAAAAGGGGGTTTCCCCGGGGGTTTTTTACCCCCCCCGGTTTGGGGGAAAAGGGGGGGACAAACCCCTTTTTTTGGGGGTTTTAACCCCCCCAAAAGGGGGCGTTATCCAGGGGGGGGGTCTTTTGACTTCCGGGCTTAAGCCACCGGGGAAAAGGGGTAAGGGAAAAACCCCCTGACCCCCTTTTTTTTTTGGGGGGAAAAATTTTTAAAAAATTTGTGAGAGGGGAGAGAGGAGAGAGGGATAATTATATTTTATATATATTAAAAATTTTTATATATATATATATTTATATATATTAAAAAATTATTTTTAATTATTTTTTATAGGCTAAAAACAAAAAAACGTAAAAAAAAAAAGGGAGACTGGGGGGGTTTTTTCCCCTTTTTTTATGTTTCGGAAAAGTTGCTCCCCCGTTTAGAGGTCCAGGCGTCGCGCTCAGAAGTTGGTGAAAAACCCCCCCATTTTCGTCGGGGGGGGGAAAAAGGGGGATAAAAGGGGGCCGGCACTGCAGTCAGGGGGTTTTAGGTTTTTTTTTGTGGCTTTCCAAAAAAAGTAGTTTCAGTTTTTGGGTTTAAAAAAAAAGCTGTTGTTTTTTTAAAAAATTTCCCCCGCCAAAATTCCCCCAAAATTTTTTTTTTCGGTAAGAATGGAGAAGCCCCCATAAAAAACTTTGGTTTCTATTTTCCATTTTTATGATGATTATTAAAAAAAAAAAACACTCCCCAAAAAAAACATAAACAAAAACAATGCATGCATACACAAAACCAAAAAAAACCATTACCCATCATGGGGGTTTTTTTTTAACTGTAACATGTGCAATTATGTTCATTTTTTTGGAGACAAGGCCCCCAAAATTTTCACGTGGGAAAAAATAAAAATTTTCCCCTTTGGTTTTTTAACCCCCTTTTTTTTTTCACCTATGTCGTAAAAAAAAAGAAGTTTATTGAAGGGGGAAAAAAAAAATGGGGGGGGAAAAAAAAAAAGTTTTTGAAGTTGTTTGCACCCCACACGCGAGCACCTACCCCCCCCCCACCCCCCCCCACACCCACCCCATCCTCTTTCCCCATACACAAAAAATTTTCCCCCCCCCATCTCTCTTTCTTTTTCTGTGTATATGTCTTTTGGGAACCCCCCCTAACCCCATCAGGGATGAAAAACAGCCCCCCCCCGGTTTTAAAAAAGGGGGGAGGAGCGGGGGGGGGGGGGGGATGCCGGGGTTGGGGGTTTTTTTTTGGAAGCGGTCAAAGGGAAAAATTTCAGCAAAGTGGAACCTGAAAACATTTTTTTTTATTTATTTATACCCTTTATGGGAAAGCAGTTTTTTTCCTGCGTGAAATTCGGGCTGTTCCCCCGGGGGGGGGAGGTCGGCCCCAAGGCGGCCTACCCATTTTTTTTTTTTCCCCCCCGGGATGGTTTAAAACGGGGAACCGTGTGCATGTGTTTTTTTTTATAATTTTTCATCGTCCTACGGCAACGATGGTCTGTTCCCGAAAGGCGGAAGGGGGTTTTTTAAGGTGCGAAGTGTTTGCGTGGTTCACACAGGGGGCCCTCGGTTTTTAGTCTCACCCGAATGACAAATCCTGACATAACAGGATTCTAGAGGACCCACGGGGATCCTTGCTAAAGCCTTCACTCAAGATGACAACTCATGATTAAAAGGGCCCAACAAACTAACTACATTTTTTTGCAATGACAAACATGACTAAAGTGATGTGTATTTTACAGATTCTACTTCCTCTTCTGTGTTCCCTGGCCAAGCTAAATTTTTTAGTCTGGGTCAGGGTGGTGAAGTCTGAGTCTTTGCGTGACCCTGCCAATCCCCAAGGGGACTGGATTTAAAAAAAAAAAAAAAAAAGCTAGGGGCGGTGTTCTTCTTACCCTCGAAATAAAAGAATTTGATTTGATTTTATTTTTCCTGAAGCTCTAGGGGCTGGGCAATGCTGGTGATCAAAAAGTGTTGAAGGTAGGACAGAAGCTGCAGGATGTGACAGGGGATTTGTGGGCTGTGCCACAGGGGACTGGTCAGTGAGGGTTTTTTTTAGGCAAGTGGAGATGGGAGAGGAGCTAGCATTCAGAATTCTAGATATGTTTTTCTAGCTTTTTACTGAGGCCGCCATCCAGGTTTTCATTGTGACCCGTTTTATTTCAGTTTTCACTTTGAAGCTCTCTTTGTAGAGTCTTTGTAGAGTTTTCATACAACTCCCCCTGTCCCTCCCCTCCCTTTCTTGGCTAGGTCCGAGGTAATTTTGGTATGAGACCATTTTTTAAGGATAATGCCCCTAAACACAAAACACCAACTGCATGCATTTTAAAAAAAAAATTTTTTTTTTGTCATCCCATTCTTACCAGCCATATGGCCTCTCTTCACTTTCCCGGGAAATCCCTGGCACAATGGCTTACCAACATGTCCCAGCAATGCATACGGGGCCCAAGGGCACAAATCCAACCAATAGTAAGGACTAGTCAAGAGCGCTAAATTTTAGCACGTCCTTCCCTTTTTTTCCTTTTCAGTCTGTTGGTCAGCTCTGTTATAAATAGCACCCGCTGGCACAGTGGGCTGGGCTGGGCTGGGCTGGGATAATTTATTTATTTTTTACAGCTTATTCTTTTTATATTGAGGATAATGGGGATAAGCACTCATGTGCTTTTTTTTTCATCCAGTCCCGTGTGTAGGCAGTTTGTGTAAATATTGTCATCTGTTCCCATGGGACACAATGGCCTACTCTTACGAAAAGCGGAACAGGATTTAACATGAGTAATACAAGACACGCCACAAACTATTTTGGTACCAGTCCATACAAGGAAAAGCCTACCTTTATACAGTCTCATCTGAACTTGTAGGTAACTAACTACCCTCAGCATATACCAACTGTAATACTCCCCTTTTTTACTTTCCCCAAACACTTATCTCCCTAAGGGGAGGGAGGAGCTATAATAATTATTTCGATTAAAAAAAAAAAAATTTTACATATTGTTTTTTAATTAGCAGCTGAGAGGAGGTGAAAGTGGGGGGGGGGGGGGGGGGGGGGGGGGGCCAAAGTGACTGCTGTGGGCAAAAAAAAAACCCACAACAACAAACCCCCCCCCAAAAGACTGCTGTGGTGTGGGCCGGCCCACAAGGCGGATCACGTGTCCTTGAGGATCTCGGAGTGGATGGCGGCAATTATTTCAATTAAAAAAAAAAAAATTCCATAATTGTTTTTAATTAGCAGCCGAGAGGAGGTGAAAGTGGAGGGGGGGGGGGGGCAAATTGACTGCTGTGGGAAAAAAAAACAAAAAACAAAAACAAAAAAAAGACTGGTTGGCAGGCCACAAGGGGACTCACGTTGTCCTTCTTGATGATCTCGGAGTGGATGGCGGCCACCCGTTGATGGCGTGAGAGCCCACGTGGCCAGGTAGGCCATGTTGATGCGCTTCTCCCCATCTCCTCCACCAGCGACATTGCGACGCACGCGCTCCAGTCTCCGGGCCACTTTTCTCCACCATCTGCCCACACCACCGTCGTTTAGTTATTTTATTTATCGTTTGTGACGCTCCCAAGAGTCAGTCACATTTGCACCAGAGGTCCATTTTTTCGTTATTTGGCATGTTATTATTAAATGCAGTGAAATGGCGAGACAATACAAAAAAAAAAAGATTGAAAAATCTTTGACAATCTTTATGAAAAAGTTATTACGAGTTGAAATGACAAGACTGCAGGAAATGACGAAATGAGAAATGAAACAAGTTTAGCATCGTAATAAATGGTCACAATGAGGGGCTTGGGCGTTTTAAAAACACGTTTAAAAAGCAAAAAGGATGCACAATTTATGACTTGATATTTCATTACAAGGTACAATAATGGCTATAGTTTTATAATCAATCCAAATTCAAAATTGCCAACTTGATCCCACCTGCCTTTATGGCTCCTAGCGGAAAAGTGGGTTATGTGCGAACCAACTTATTTTGTGGTGGAGCGTCACATTTTATCTATTTATTTATTTATTTATTTGTTCATTTATTCTTTTATATCAAGGATAATGGAATAAGCACTCGTGTGCTTTTTTTTTTTTTACATCCAGTCCCTGTGTGTATGCAGTTTTGTCAATCTTGTGCCAGTGGGAACAGATGACAAGATTGACAAAAACTGCAGACACATGGGGACTGGATGTAAAATAGCATACGAGAGCTTATTCCATTATCCTCAATATAAAAGAATAAATAAATAGACAAACAAACACATAAATAAATAAATGACCACATCCCAGTGGGGTCAGTTCCTACTCCTAATCAGCACCAGCTGGGCTGGGCTGGGTGGGCTGGGATGGGATGGAATGGACAGCAGTGGAGAACAGCTGAAAAAAGATGGAGAAACTCGACAACTGTGTTTGTCTTTGTACATCTTCTTCCACTAACCAAGTTTTGGGCATACTACAACCAACACAAAAAAAGTGTATCCACATCCAGTGAAAGGCCGGACAGCTCCTGTGTAACAGAGTGGACATTGGGGCCCATGTGATGTCCATCTCTGCACAGCTTTCGGGTGGGGTACAGCTAGCCAGTTAGGGATGTGACCGCTAAAAAAGAAGTTGCATAAATTCTACCTTCACCATGAAGGCAAAAGAGTAAACAACGGAGGGCTTTCAACCACCACCAAGGAAACAGAAACGCACAATTCGCAGGAGGTGTGTCCGGATTTAGTAACACAATGCTGCGACAGGGCTCGGATCGCATGGGAGGTAATCTACTTACCACCTGTCACACCTGTAATACAATACCCCCCCTCTCACCTGCAGGAACTTGAAGTTGATTTCGTACATGATCTGCAGGTGGCGGGGCAGGATGCGCTCCAGCATGGACACGGGCCAGCGCTCCAGAGCCTCGGGCAGCACCGTGTGGTTGGTGTAGGCACAGGTGCGCACTGTGATGTCCCACGCCTGAAACACACCATACCACAGCCCGGTATCACTTTATGTGGAAGGACGTAAAAATTGAAGACTACTACACACCACAGCACAGCACAGTATGGTCATCAGGGTCCACAGTGATCTTCACTTCCACATTAAAATTTTTTTTTTTTTTTTTAATTTTATTCTTTTTATATCCAGGATAATGGGATAAGCACTCATGTACTTTTTTTTAATATCCAGTCCCCGTGTGTATGCGTTGTGTAAATATCGTCATCTGTTCCCAACAGGCACACGATGGCCTACTCTTACAAAAAGCGGAACAGGATTTAACGTGTGCGCAAGATGTTCTGTGTGCGTTCGCACCGGGGGCCTCGGTTTACAGTCTCATCTCAAAGACTTTTGGGGAGAGTGGAGTCAGCACTGATGTTAACTCCAGGGGAAAAATCCCCTCCAACGGGAATGGAACCGGGTCGTCAAATTGCCAGCGCAATGTTCTGACCACTAGGCTATCCTGTCCACATTATAATTTGTAACACTTTTACAAGTTGTTTTTTTTTGTTTTTGTTTTTCTTCTTCTTCTCCCTTGTTTCCTTGGCTAGAGCTCTTGAGGTTCACCCACGGTGAGATTTTTGCGTTTGCCGCTGTTCTTTCACGAAAGCATGATTAAACCGTAGTATCTGAAATTTTTGCTAAGTTGAAAGCAACACACATTACGGGAGATTCTTTTAACAGCACATTACAAATTCTTTTTTTTTTTTCTTCTTAAAAAAAATCAAGTTTTTTTTTCTCACGGTGAAGATACCACACATAATAATATTATCATATCCCCTGTGGATGATTCCCAGCTTTAAAGAACATGAACGTCAACATCAGGGCATATACTCTTTGTTCTCCATTCTGAACCACGGTCCTGACAGGCAGAAGAAAGACATGAAAACAGGAGGTCTCCCTCGTTCCCCACTGACCTTGTCCCAGGGGAGTCCTTCGATGTCTAGGAAGATCCTCATCAACTCGGGGATGGTCATGGCAGGGTGGGTGTCATTCAGCTGGATGGCTACCTGCAAGGTCACACACCAACACGGTCAGCTACAACCATCTGGATATCTTTTTGTTTTGTTAAATTTGTTTGTGTTCCTTGGCTAGAGCTCCAAGGTTTACTAATGGTGAAATTTTGCCTATGGAACCGGTTTGGCCAACTGATGATGTAGCTGCATTGTGATTAAGGGGATTTTTTTTCTTCTTTTATTGGTGCTCCTTCACTACTAAAGCTCAGAGGTTCATCAATGGTGAGATTTTGCGTATGCGACTGTTTTTGCCCACCATCGAGGTAGCTGCATTCTGACTTCAGGGATGATGTCTAAACATGATGCCAGTGTGCATGAGTATTTTAGAACTTTTTTTCATCTGTTTTTGGCTGGCATGCAATTGCCTTCTATTCTGCAAGGCAGAACAACAACATTTTCATTTGTGCACAAGATATTCTGTATGCCATCACACATAGGATCTCGATTTATAGTTTCATCCACAGGATTTCCAGGGGGGAAAAGCCAGTACTGATGTTAATTCGAGAGGGAAAATCCCCTCGAATGGGCATCTTGGTAGTGGCTGGGACCCACACCGTCAGACTGCGAGCACAATGCTCTGAGCACAAGGCTGTTCCGCCCACATGGGGAGATCTAACAGCAGTTACAAATAATTCAGCAAGGGGATTGAAGCACTCCTGAAAGAGAGAGAGAGAGAGAGAGGAGAGAGAGAGAGAGAGAGAGAGAGAGAGAGAGAGAGAGGGAGAGAGGAGAGGAGAGAGAGAGAAGAGAGAGAGAGAGAGAGAGAGAGAGGAGAGAGGAGGAGAGAGAGAGAGAGAGAGAGAGGAGAGAGAGAGAGAGAGAGAGAGAGAATGTGCCCCCTAATAACAGTTAAAAAAAAAAATCTTCTTTTTGTTTTGATCACACTTCTCTTCATCTCTTCCCTGGGAATGATATTGCACGGCATGAACTGCTGGCTTATCTCACTCACGACCATTCCTTTTTCAAATCCTATTCCATTATCTGCCATCACACAACCAAACCCTACCCTACCTACCCTACCCTCCCACTTTTCCACTGAGTACAGTACCTTGGTGGGGAATGTGTCGAAGGAGGTCCTGACAGGGTCGCGGCAGCCGAAGCGGGATGACTTGAAGCGCCGGATGATGTCCTGCAGAGTGGCCGCCACCAGGAAGTACTCCTGCTTCAGACGCAGCTCCTTGCCCTCAAAGAACTGCACACATCAGTCACCCACATATATTCACAATCCCTATCATTGTCAGTCACATATATATGCCATCTATAGCTTTGTCAGCCACATATACAATCCATAGCTTTGTCAGCCACATATGCAAACCATATATTTTTATTTTTTCTTCGAGTCATTGATATTACACAAGCATACGAGAAAGAAACACATGCAACAAAATTTAACTTTTTGTGATAAGAAGAATTAAAAGGGCTGATTTTCAGTGCTGTAATTATCATAAGCCAACTGAAATAGGAATATATATATATATATATATATATATATATATATATATATATATATATATATATATATATATATATATATATATATAAAATACAAATTGAGGTTATAAATACAGCTTAGGGACCAACCCCCCCCCCCCCCAAAAAAAAAAACCAACCCCTTCAGAGATGAAGGAGAAAATTTGTTTACGAAGAATAGACACTCATCTGAGGTGATGTTAAAAAGGAAAAGAAAAAAAAATCAACACCCCCCTCCCCACCCAACAATCTTGTCTATATTTGCTGCTTTCTGTGCATTAATCACATACTGATGTATATAGCATAAATATACATCCCCGTGTGCAAAGCAATTATGTCCGAGTGAATTTGTGTTTATATAACTGCATATATTCAAGATAAATCTTCTGCATGTAAAAGTTAGTGAGACAGAGGCAGAGTGACAGCCACAAGAGCACAGTCAAGGGCAAGTTGTCAGAGAAATGATGGGCACTGTGTGCCACAAACAGGGAGGAGAGTGTGCACAACTCACGTTGTCGTTGGGGTACAGCACACGGGAGATGTTCTCTGCCAAGTTGCGGTCACAGACAGCGGTGATGTACTCTCCACTGTTGACTGTACACATGCACACGCACGCACACGCATGCACACACATACACAAATAGTTAGATAGTACAATCTCAGTAACAGACAACCCATCACATACCCCAAGCTACATGTCACCACAGCACCGCAGATAGACTGAAAGATCAGACAGTGTTCTAGAACTCCAAGCCAGAAATTTCCCACCAAGTACCTCTCCTACATCACTCTTGATGTAGGAGAGTTAAGATAAAAAAAAAAAAAAGAAGAAAAAA
>JASPKP010003046.1:0-7500 GCA_030674155.1 Stramonita haemastoma | reverse complement strand
CCCAAAGTCGGAATGTAGCTACCTTCATGGTGGGCAAAAAAAGGTTGCATATATGCAAAATCTCACCACTGGTGAACCTCAAAGATCTAGCCAAAGAACAACACCTCCCACCCCCCCACCAAATCCCTAGCATTAAAAAAAAAAAAAAAAAAAAAAAAAAAAAAAAAAAATATATATATATTTATATATATATATATATATATTATATATACACACACACACACACATATATTGTACACTGTTAGGTGATGGTGTGACTCACAGAAGTGGAGGTTGAAGCTGTTAGGTGCGCGGGCTGACCAGAGGCGCAGGGTGTTGACGGTGTTGTTGCCGTAGCCGGGGATGGGGGTATCATAGGGCATGGCCAGCACAACCTGCACCAACCACACAAGCCATCAACTCCCATCACAAAAATGGGGCAAGTAGTTTTTTTAACGCAAGGGACAAACATGTGCTAAAATTATGAAAACAAAGTTTTGCTAAAATCAGACCCTAATATGAAAATAATCCTTTCATTTTCCAGTTGTACACAAGGGTGATTGTCAAAACTGATCTGTCTCTTATGTTCTGAATTTTTTCCCTGTTAATCTGCGATGGAATCTGAAATGTACATACAGTGAAACTGTCGTCACATGGCTGTCATTTAAAAAAAAAATCTTTGCACTTTCTCTAAATAACTTGTTAACAAACTGCGATCCACAGTAAATGTTTTAAAAAGAAAAAAAAAAAAACAACAACAAAAATCCACCAACAACCTCCTCCCCCCCCCCCCCCAAAAAAAAAAGCAACAATTTTTTTTCTCACCAACCACCATCAAACAAAAAATCTATACACCTTACCCTTTTTGGGCTCCACACTAACATCATTCTCCTCATACTTTTAACTGAGCCTTCACACTGACATAATCTCACTGTGGCCTCTTTTGTTATGTACATAACAGCTGATAGGCCATGCTACTGTAACTTCTTCCAGTTCAGTAAAGCTTTGCACCCCCCCCCTTCCCACCTCCTGCCCCCCAAAAAAAAAGAACAGAAAAAAAACATTGAATAGAAAAAGGCATACCTGAGTGTCAACCCACTTGGTTCGGCCGTTCCCCTCAGTTTCGCATCTGCCATAGAAGTTGACAGGCAGCATGTACTCAGGTCGAGCTTTTTCCCAGGGGTTGCCATAGCGCAGCCACTCGTCAGGCTCCTCCAGCTGTCAGACAATATATTTCCTTTGTTATTTATTTTTTTTATTTATTCTTTTATATCAAGGATAATGGAATAAGCGCTCATGTGCCTTTTTACATCCAGTCCCGTGTGTATGCAGTTTTGTAAATCTTGTCATCTGTTCCCGCTGGCACGCGATGGCCTACTCTTACGAAAAGCGTAACAGGATTTAACATGTGCGCAAGATGTTCTGTGTGTGTTCACACACGTGGCCTTAGTTTATAGTGTCATCTGAAGGACTTTTGGGGGGGGTGGAGTCAGCACTGATGTTAACTCCAGAGGAAAAATCCTCTCGAACGGGAATCAAACCCGGGTTGTCAAGTTGCAAGCGCAATGTTCTGACCACTAGGCTATCCCGCCCCCCTGATGATGATGATCATCATCATTCCCTACTCTCTTTCTCAGTATCTGACTTAGTCTATTACTAATTTGTCTCCTTAACATTCTGTGACATCACATCTCTCTCTCTCTCTCTGTTCTACCTTTCTGAAAATTTTGTTGAGTTCTAGGATACAGGCAGAACACAGAGAGGAATGGAGGGAACTGGTTGTCAAGTTGTCACGTCTTCAGAGTGCCCCCACAGTCGCCAGACTAAGGGATAGATAGAGAGATAGAGAGAGAAAGAGATAGATAGATAGATATAGACAGATAGATGGACAGACAGACAGACAGACAGACAGACAGGCAGGCAGGCAGGCAGGCAGGCAGACAGACAGATAGATAGAAAGAACATTACATCACATCATGGATTAGATTGATAGAAAGAAAGAAAGAACATCACATCACATCACTCCTTCCTCCCTTTCTAACTAGTTTTAACAATGATTGTCCTTTCTGTTCAATACTCCTCTGTCTATTTTCCATCTATACACATCAAATGCACAATATAAAGGCCACAATAATTTGAACAGAAAACATTGCCTTTTTCAACAACAAATACATGTACAGACACACACACACACACACACACACACACACAACACACACACACACACACACACACACTACAAAGCAAACAAACAAGAGACACCTCAGATAAAATAAAAAGCATTGTAGGGATGGCTGCATGAAAGAGTGGGTGATTGTCAAAGAATGGATGAATAGAGTTGACTAGAGAGCTGGGATGAGGAAAAGGTTTTTTTTTCATCAAGCCATCTTGTGTTTGTGTATGTATGTATGTGAGTGATCACCTTATTACGCTAAATAACAGCACAATTGTTACATTTGTCTGTTCAAAGTCACTTAGTATAGTCAATGGCAAAATGTGGCCACACATGTACACTGTATTTCAACACCTGTTTCCCTAGCTGTTTCTTTTTGTCCACTATAAATGTCAGCAGGTAAAATCAATAGATTCTGTGCAACACTGTTCGCCTAATTGAATGCTGCGCCACACGCATGTATTGTTCTGAAGTGAGATAGAGCTACATCTGAATGAACAGCATGCAGCTGAGTAAATGTCCGATGAGATGAAAGAAACAGAAATGATAGTAGTCTCAACATAAAGCAAGGGAATAACAATGCAAACGTACACAGGGATGTTAAGGCTGCAAAGATGAGAAGACTAAAATTTATCTTCAGCTGGAGATGAAAAGATAAAAACAAACATACGACAGGAAATGATATTAAGCACCCCCCCACCCCACAACAACCCCCCTAAATCTCCAACAACCACAAACAATTAACAAAGCTCCAAAAAGAACAAACAAAGGACAAGATTGAGTATTTCTTTCTTCTTCTTCTTCTAAACAGTCATTCGGATGAGACTATAAACCAAGGTCCTGTATGCAAACTCAAGCAGAATATCTTGCACACATGTTAACCGTTCCGCCTTTGGGAAGAACAGGCCATTGTGCCGGTAGGAGAGGATAAAAACAAAATAAAAACCCAGCATGCACACACGTGTCGTGTTTGGCCACCATCCCTCACGAAAAATCAGAAGAGTTGGAGTCCCCAGGGCAGTTTGGGGCTGTATTTATATGGCACAGTTCTGGCGGCTCATGCAATGGCACTGGAACCATGTGTTCAGCGATCGCCTTTCCAATGGATCATTCCAGCGACATGGAGAGGGGGGGCCTACTGCATGGGTAACAGCTTGCCCTCCATACTTACTTACCCAGGCTTTGCGGTCTAGAGCCTAGAGCACAAACACTATAGTCTTCCGAGACTGACGGATGCCTACTGCTACTACTACTTCTATGCTAGAAAAAATCTTACCTACAAATTGTACGCCAACGCAAGAGGTTACATGTATATAATACGAGGCCCATCAAAAACACACTTCCTACATTATACCTGCCATGGGGTACTCATCACAATATGAACATGTGACCCTTACCTGCCATCCGTTAATGATCTTCTGGGAGAAGATGCCGTAGTCATAGCGGATGCCGTAGCCATAAGCCGCCAACCCAAGAGTTGCCATGGAATCCAGGAAGCAGGCAGCCAGACCCCCAGGCCTCCGTTACCCAGTCCAGCATCTTCTTCAATCTCCTCCAGCTCTTCTATGTCCAGACCCAGCTGTTTATGACAGAAGTAAAAATAGGTCAAAATTACATAACAACGCATAGCAATCTTGCTGCAGTCAGCTCTTTCCTTTTGCAATGACTGTGGATATGAGACTATGATTGATGCAACTGCAATTATGTTGCATTTGTTGCTTTAGGACTGGGTTTTTTGGGGGGTGTTTTTTGTTTGGTTTTTTTTTTGGAGAGGGGGGGGGGGGGGTCAACCTTTTGAGTAGAAACAATTGAAGAAAAATCTTTCTGATAATGACACAGGAATTATTTCAAAATAAAAAAACGATATTTTTGTTTCATCTAATGCTGCGGCAGCTGGTTTTTGTTTGTTTCCCTGCCCAGTAAATGGTGTATAGTTAAGTACTTTTTAATTCCAGGCTCTGGCATTTATTTAAGGAACAAATTTTGGTTTGATGTGAACTAAAGTCAAATGAAATGGCTTTTTCTTAAAATTCATGATGACCAAGATAGCACAAGCTTGCCTTGTTTGGGTAAGAAAGCTTGAACAGCAAAAAAACTGGGATCATAGAGCTTGGCATTAGCACCAGCAATTCAATCAGCAAAGAACTCTGAATAACTATAAACACTCAAAATGTTACTTAGTCATACATGAGTTTGAATGCACTGAATTGGTTCTCCAGAAGTTGGGGACACATATTTTGCCACAGTTGCTTGTTCAACACCAGTGCCTGATTAACAGCATATGTGTATGTAAAATTTAATCATATCTGTCACTTTAAAAAAAGATTAGTTCATTGGTTGATAATGACATACAATACACACTAACACAGTTTCAGCCATTTTCAAGAGCTGCTGGCATTTTGCCAAAAGCCAACAGTAAACACCATCCCTGTTCTCTGCTACACTTGATTTTACACTGACTGTCTCTTTGGTCTCATCACTGCAGCTTGATCAAAACATGATCCTAGTTTTTTTTTTTGTATGACAATGATATTAGAATGAATGTTATGAAATAATTGTGCCAGCAATGAAGAATATCCTTTCTTGATGATAACAGAATGATTTCAAGATACTGATTACGAAACGATGTTCTTACAAACACATGTGAAGCTCAATGTTTTTGACAACTTTACTCATCATCTTTTTCTTCTTTGATTCTATCCTATTATCCAATCAATGTTGCAAAGAGAGAGAATGAGAGCAAAGATGGGAAGGAAGGAGTAGGGAGGGAGGGTGGGAAAGAGGGAGAGGGGGAGAAGAGAGAGAGAGAGAGAGGGATGAGAGAGGAGAGGAGAGAGGAGATTGAGAGGAGAGAGAGAGAGAGTGAGAGAGAGAGAGAGTTCTTTCTCTTTTATTTGATCAGTTGATTGTCTCTTCACTGAAAAGTGTTTTTATTAGACAAGAAAGGAAAATCCTTATGAAGACACAAAATTATGTGACATTACAAGTGAGTGTGTGAGTGTGCATGGGTTTTTGTGTGTGTGAGTGAGTGTGAATGTGCAATACATAAGTGCATGGATACATTCATGAGTGCATGTGATATTACCAGGTTATGTCACAAAGTTATGTCATGAATATATCTATATATCTATATATATCTATATATATCTATTATATCTATATATATATATATATATATTCTTTTGAAAATGCAGATTTTACAGCATAAACAATACACTTGCAAATCCAAAAAAACACAAACACATTTATCACACTCACGGATCCATTTACATGTGGGGTTTTTATCTTTTTTTTTTTTTTTTTTAAGGGGGGAAAAGGGACAGGGGGGGGGGGGGGGGGGAGTATAATGTCTGACATGAATAGCTTTTAAAAAATATTTTAATGTTACTCTCGGACTTAGTCTTGATGGTTAATTGATCCATGTTCTTTTCATTACAATGAAAACTTTGAACAGGGCAAAACGTTGTACCATCCTCCTCTTGGATGACCTAAAATAGCAATGACAATGAGTACAAGTCAAAGAAAATTATTCAAAAAACTGACATCAGATTGTTCTCAGAATCACCAAGATATTCAACTTCCAATCTTTATCTAGCTAGCTAAAGAAAAAAAAAAGTCAACAGCTGGTGTTGTGGTCAAGAAAATGACATGACTAAGCTGAAAAAAATATTTTATTTTGAGCAATTCAAAGTTGTTCTTTCACTATCCTGCTAGTATATAGCAGGTTATTTTATTTTGTCTTTGGGCCTAAGTTACATGAAGAATTGTGGAACACTATATTTTCCTTGAAAATAAAGTTTCTCATAATGAAGTCCTACATTTTATTCTTATTCTAGGAAAATCAAAAAAAAAGTAATAACACTAGCAAACTAACAAATATAACATCCCCTCTCTCTTGGTTTTCCCTATTTTCTCCCAGTTTTCTTTAATATTTCACTTTTCTAAAACATGGAGAACTTTGGATCTAGCTAGGATAGGGAAAAAAATACATTTGTAGAGGAAAAGAAAAAAAAAAAAGGAGGCGCTGCATTGGGGCGATCCCCCCCCGGGGAAGCCCCCAATTTCGCAGAGAAAATTTCTTGAAAAAGGGGGGAAAAAATCCCAAATTTTGGTCCAAAAGCTGAACCCGTTACTGAAACAAAACAAAAAAAAATTTTTTAAAAATTTTAAGCCGATACATGGCCTTACAAGCACTGGAACCAGTTTACCCTGGTGTTGGCCCCGAGCAGGCCATGTAGAATTCCCCGGCAGGTATACACCGCGACAAAATCAAAAACCCCTTTTAACAAAGAAATTAAAACCCAAAACCCCGCACTAAAACTAAAATTTCAACTGCAAACGTTTGAAAAAGGTCCCCGTTTTTGTTTGACATTTGGAAATACACGATTAAGAAATGATATTCCATTTTTTCTCACACAGCAAAAATTTGGGTATAACATTTTTTGTTTTGTTGCAATAATCCTGAGGGAAAAATCATTTCGTTTAGATTAGAGGTAAAGTAAAACTACCCCCAAATCAATGGTGAACATATTTTTGTTTTAAGTGGGATTCTTTTCCAAATCAAGGGCTCTAATTTGTCTAACGGGTGTGTTTAAAAAAAAAAAACTTTTAAAAAGATGTATTTGCACAAGTAATTTTTCAAAAAAAAGTCTTTCCCGCCTGGTGGGGCCCAAGTGAGAACAAAATGGGACGAACAATGACCCGGAGGGCATCAAAATTTTAGTTATGTAATTGGCCCCCTTTTTTACATATCTTTTAATTCTTTTTTAAATTAAAAAAAAAGTTTTAAAAACAAAAAAACACAAAAAAATGGAAACATTTTGTCATATATTTATTGGTTGTGACCCTTGGAAATTAGTTTTTTCTAGGGGTTAATATTAATAGAAATTAAAAAACCTAAAACTGCATTCCTTCCCTTTTTTGCTTTTTTTTAAATTTTGGGTGAGTCTTGTTAATTTTCAAATTTTGGCTGCCAGAAAAAGAAAATTATGGGGTAATTCTGTAGGAGAAATACAGGGGTTTCCGTTGGCATAGTTACAGAATTATTTCCCCCCGAAAAATTTTTTGATGGTAATTTTTAATCTAATACCAAGGGTGTTTGTTCTCAATGTTTGGACTTCTGAAAAAGCCCTCAAATAGGTTTTTAAAAAACAAAATAATTTTTTTTTTCTTTACACAAAAAAAAAAAACCCCATAATTTTTCCCCGAGTGGTTTCACGGGTTTTGACACAGATAACTTGCCAGTATAGGGGGGGGGAAAGGGGGAAAATTTTTTTTTTCCCAAAAAAAAGGAAACATATTGCATTTATAGTTTTAAGCCCCTTATTTCACAAAGAAATAAGAAGCGT
>JASPKP010003045.1:7500-21055 GCA_030674155.1 Stramonita haemastoma | reverse complement strand
TTGTTTACCAAACCCGAAACCTTTTTTATATAAAATGATAGAATGTTATCAGGGAAAACTCGCTTTGTTTTGGGGTTCTTTTACATGCGCAAAGGGTTTTGCACACGATCTCAATTTATCGCTAAAGGAAAGACTACACCCAGATCACCCCACTCAAGGTTTAAGGGTAGGAGTTCATTTGGGGGAAACAAGGGGGGATAAAGCCAGCATTCGGCTTTCATCAGGTGTTATTTCCCTTGCAATTTGAAACTGATTGTACGGGTTTAAAATAATAACATCATTTTTCTGCAAACGATTTCATGTATTTTTAAGCGCATTTTTCTTTGTAACTGGCGGGTTCGCAAGGCTTGGGAGACATTCAAAAAATGTCTTTTCATATTGGGCACACAAAAACCCGCAAGAATTTTTATAGTAGAATAATTAGCTTTTTCAGTCACGGGAATTAAAAATAATAGAATTTAAAATCTTATTTTTTTAGTCTTAGTCTTGCAGCTTTTGCTTAAGTGTTAATTGCCTGAAAATTTCCCGGGTAATTTATATTGAGAGGGGAAAAAAGAAACCTCTCGATTTTTTTTTTTTATTGAAAAATACTGATGTAAATCGAAACTAGGATATTGTATTAGGTATATAATCGTCTTGATTCATTCCACTTCTGCTCTAGATCATCCTCTTCTTTTTGTCTGTCGTTCCCTTTCTGTCTGTTTGGTTTTTGGTTGTTGTCTTCTTCTGCTTTTCGTCTTCTGTCTGTCTGCTGTTTTTCTTCTTTTTCCTTCGTCTCTTCTCTCTCTCTCTCTCTCTCTCTCTCTCCTATTCTCCTCTCTCTCTCTCTCTCTCTCTATTATCTATCAATCTACCCTATCTATCTATCTATCTATCTATCTCCTTTTCCTATCTTCTCTCTGCCTTTTGAGTATCTGTCTTGTGGCCTTTCTGTCTGCCCGGTTTTTTTTCTGTCTTCGTCGTTCTTCTCTGTCTTTCCCATCTCTTCCCCTTTTTTGTGTTCTCTCTTTTAGGAGTAGGTTTTTTTCCCAAAGATGAAATTTCATTAGGGGAAACTGAATATTTTTTTTGATTATTTTTTTTTTTTTTTTTGGGGGACAAGAAAAAAGCAGTCGCTACTTTGTGAGATGTGCAAAGCCAATTCTTTCCCAACTTTTTAAGCTGCCGCCGTACACGACCCTTCATCTCTTTTCCCAACATTTTGGATTTCAAAAAGGAATTTTTTTAACCAGCAAACAGTATAGATGACTGCAGAGTTATTTCCCTTTTGGATACCAAAAAAAATCAAAAAAAATTCCCCTTTTTTCAATCTCACCAAGTTTCATTGTTTTTGCTTTTTTTAGATGTGCAGTAAAGAGGTTTTGAATAAAACAATTTTTTTGAACCCATTAAAATCGTCCATAAAAACAGAAGACAGACAGACAGACAGAAAGACAGGGGGAAAAGAACGATATAAATTGTGACTGGTTGGTTGAATTGTTTTGATTGAGTGATTTATTTATTCTTTTTTTTTCATTTTTTTCATTTTTTCTTCTTTTCGGGGATAAATGAAATAAACACCATTTTGCTTTTTTACACCCAAATTCCCCGTTTGTATGCAGTTTTTGTACATTTTGTCATCTGTTCCCCCCGGCCACAAATGGCCTCCCTTTTCGTCAAAACAAAACAGGATTTAAACCGTGGCGCAAGTTTGTTCTGCGTTGTGTTTCGCACACTAGGCCTCAGTTTATGTCTCATCCGAAAGGACGATGGTGATTGATTGATTTTTTCATATCGATTGAGTGTTTCATTGTTGGTTGGTGAGTGAGTGAGTAGTGAGAGGGTGAGTGAGTGGTGCAGGGAAGTGAGTGAGTGAGTGAGTGGAGTGAGTGAGTGAGTGAGTGAGTGAGTGAATGGGGTAAAGTGAGCGCGTGAGAGCGCGTGAAGTGAGCGCGTGGAGGAGCGCGTGAGGGAGTGAGTGATCAAATTTATTAACGTTCATTTCCGAAGGTTACCATAAATTTCAAGTATTGAAACACTGTTTCCACCCGGGCCCTTTTCCTGAATGGAAATTATCATTGGGCAGGAGGAATGACAAGTGAGACAGGAAAAGGGAAGAAACTGAGTCCAAACAGAAGAGAATGAAAAGAGAGGGAGAGAGAAGAAAAAGAACAGAAACACAAGAGAGAAAAGAAAGAGATACAGACAGGAAACAGAAAAGACTTTACAGCCCAAAAAAAAGACAGACAGACGACAGAAGACAGACAGACAGAAGACAGACAGACAGACAGACGGGAAGAGAAGGGAGAGGGGAGAGAAGGAGGGGAGAGAGAGAGAGAGAGAAGAGGAGAGAGAAGAAGAGAGTAGGAGGGGAGGAAGGGGGGAGAGGAGTTTTACTTCGATAAAAGTTGGTGCAAGGAAAAAAAAAAACTCTTTCCCTGTAAAAATACCTGCAGACAATGTTGAACAATATCCACACAACTCACTTTCTCCCAATGGAGAAAGTACAACTTGCACAAAGGACTCTATTGTGACAAATAACACCACAGTTAAAGAAAGAAAAATATGACACCAGTGCTACACAATAATATGTGACTAAACATGTAGTAAGAGAGACATGAAAAATAACAAGGTAACGGTAGCTCTGACGTATATTGTTTTTAAAAATCCAATCTAACGGATTTACTACTCTTCACTTGTCAGTATTCTCCTATCCGCCGCTGTCTAGACACGATGAGAGCTTAGATCAACAGTACGTAACGATTTTAAGTCAGGCACAGAAGAAGGAAGCAAAACAACAGTCTGACTACGAGTTGTAAAAGATTTCACTTTGCCACCTATGTTCTACACGATCGGAGAATGAATATTTGTGCAAGAACCTTTATGATGTATCGTGCAGTGCGTAGCAGGCTTTCCTCAAAGTTTAGATTTCATTGATGGTGTAATGGTAGCACAACCATCTAGAGAGAGAAACAAGTCACTCTTCATTCAATCCCCCGTCCATAGCTATAGCAAGGCTGTTTTTCTGTGATCGCGTCAGGTAACAGGAGTCAGCACCAGACAGCGCCTAGACTTGCTACAAAGTAACTGGTTGATGATGCACCTGTCTACCTGTCCTATCTTTTCCAGTTGCGCGCACAAGTATTTTCACAATCCCACTTCTCAATTGTTCCCTCTAAGAAAACAAAGAAGAAATATTATGGCATGGCTCCATAGCCATTTTCCTTTCAGATCCAAAGTTCTGGAATGTTTTTCTCTTTGAAGATAAGCTACTTTTTTCTGTTTAAGCTTCTGGATGTGGGTTAAAGAAAAATCATCTACTGATGAGAGTTACAAAAGTCTAATTATCTCCCTTATCCCAAGCAAGAATGAGGGACAGACAGACAGACAGACAGACAGACAGATAGACATACTACATACAGATACACAGAAAGACAGACAGATAGAGAAAAAAGCAGAAACAGATACTAGAAAAAAAGGAGTTGCATTTCATAAAAAGCTGGTAGGAGGAAAAAATATTTTAGATTGCACAATTCACTCTCTTCTTAAGGAAAAGAAGTTTTTCACAAAGGGACCAAAATTAATTGTAACCAAAATCAAGATATCGAAAGAAAGAAAACAGTCCACTAATACCATACACATGAATTGTAAACAAAAATGTAAAGAGTAGATAAAGAAAATATGACATTAGTGCCACACAAATACTGTGTGACCAACATGCAGTAAGAGAGACAACCAAAAAAACACCAAGGCAGCGGTACCTCTGACAGATAGAAATCTAATGTAAGGGAATTACTACTCTACACTTGTCAGTATTTCTATCCACCACTGTCTAGACATAACGGGAGCTTAGATCAACAGTACATACTGATGTTAAGCAGTGCACGAAGGAAGGAAGCAAAACAACAGTCGGAGGACGAGTTGAAACAGATTCACTTGCCGCTTGTTCTACACGAGCAGGGAAAATTTGCCATAACCTTTCTGTTTGTCCTGTACACCGCATTGCAGGACTCCTGTGATCACTTTTCTGGGAGTTTGGTTGGTCGGTGGTCAAATGGTAACGCACGGCACAGAAAAAAAGCGAGAGCTGACACAACGTCCTTATATGGACTGGACCATGAAGGGTGATCTGGGTGTTAGACTTTTGAATAAGACAATAAAACAAAGACGATATTCAGTATGAAGTTGAGGCGTGCAAAAGAATCATGGCTACAGTCATGACACTTGTCCCTGGCAAAAAATGTATTTAAAAAATGCTACCCTCATAGGGAGATAGGCATGCCTGAGGTCAGGCCACTATTTCAGACAGATAGCCATGAGTTGTGGCAATGTGAGGAAACCTGACTTTCATGCAGAGACAGCAGTCATGTAAAAAAAAAAAAAAAAAAAAGTATTGTAAACATGAAAAGATAAAACACAGTGCAAGACAATACATTACAATGCGACAGTGCAATATGATCTAAAGCATAGAATGCCGCATTGTTGTTGTTCATTGCGTGACAATTCGTTCAATTACATATCAATACACATAAATACATTTCCAAACTATTGTATTCTTCTTCTTACTCTACGATAATGAAGTATTTGCATTTGCAAATGTCCCTCTGCGCTCCCCATCACTTGAAATCAACCATTTCCCTTTATATGTTTATTCTAACCATCGCTGCGGCATAGACATGTTATTTCTTATGAAAATATTTTTCCAAGTTTTGGTTGTAGAATCAAGTCAGAACAAAGCTTTGTGGCATAGTGAGTATAGTTTGTTTGTGTGTGTGTGTGTGTGTGTTGTGTGTGTGTGTGTGTGTGTGTGTGTGTGTGTGTGTGTGTGTGTGTGTGTGTGTGTGTGTATGTGTATGTGTGCGTGAGGTAGTTATAGAAAGGGGGGTTCGGAATAGCTCAGTGGTCAGAGCACTCGCTTCCTCCCACCTAGCTGATGGGGGGGGGGGGATAGCCTGATGATGGTCAGAGTGATGCGCTCATGATCTGTTGACCCAGGTTCGAATCTTGTCTGTCTGTCTGTCTGTCTGTCTGTCTGTCTTTCTGTCTGTCTGTCTGTCTGTCTGTCTGTCTGTCGTCTGTCTGTCTGTCTGTCTGTCTGTCTGTTGTCTTGTCTCTCTCTCTCTCTCTCTCTCTCTCTCTCTTCTCTCTCTCTCTCTCTCTTCTCTCTCTCTCCTCTCTCTCTCTCTCTCTCTCTCTCTCTCTCTCTCTCTCTCTCTCTCTCTCCTCGAAAAAAAGAAACAGAACCCCGAATTTTGCACACAAAGAAATGCATTGTAACCAAAAACTGTTACAGGGCAGAAATGAAAATAAAAGCTACCCGGTATAGCTTACAGGCGCACACACGAACACCACACAAACCACACACACCACACACACCACACTACACAACAACCACCCCACACACCACCACACACACACACACCACACACCACACCACCACACACACACAACAAAACAAAAAACAAAAAACAAAAAAAAAAAAACAAAAACAAATCCACTTGATTTACTTATCCTTTTTTTTCGTTTCTCTTCTCGACTTTTTTGTCTCGACAAAAAAACGGGGCCAGTAAACAAGAATAATGGAATGGAAACCAGACAAAAGGGGCTAAGCAAAGCAGGTCGAATGCGTTTGTTTTAAAAAAATCTTTCGTTTGTTGGCTCTGAAAACCCTGAGGGATTTTCGGTAAAGGAACTTTCCCTCTGTTAGCCTATGTACACCAATTTGCAGGATTCTTGAACTAATTTCTCCGACAGTTACAGTCGCCTTGGCGCGGCAAAGAGTAGTTACCGCCCTCGGCTTATGGACCGGACTGGAAGGGTTCCAGGTTTGAATCCCCATAAGAGTATAAGGATTTTTTTCGGACTCTGGCCGGGGGGCCTGTCCAGAGTGAGTTTTAAAAGCAAAACAAAAAAACCTAAACGGTTTTGAGGTTTGGGTTTGGGTCGATGGTTTAACTGTATAACTCGCTGCATTGATAAAGTATTGGTTGCAAGTTCAATTTGCACTAAGCTGGACCCTTTTTTTTTTAACTGGTCGTTATGAATGGTGGGTCTCTGTGAGGTGCAGTGTTTGTTTGTTATTAGTTATTGTATTGTATTTACTTTTTATTTTGTATTATTGTATTTTCATTTTATTGTGTTGCATTCTTTCCAAGCCGAACTAAGATTGTTTCTGGGTTGTTTGCCGGCGCCCTTAACGGCAAACGCCCAACACAAATTTTTGCTCATATGACAAAACAAACATAGTTGCTGTCTGAGTGTTTCAACGACCGAAAAAAAAGTATTACATTGTATTGTGTTGTGTCGTATTGAGTTTTTTTTTTTTGTTGTTTTATCATATTGTGTTTTTATTGGTTTTTTTTTTTTGCTGTGTTTCATTTGTATTGTATTTGTGTTGTGCTTTTGCATTGTATTGTATTGTATTGTATTGTATTGTATTGTATTGTATTGTATTGTATCGTATGGTAATGTATTGTATTGCATCGTATTGTATTGTATTGTATTGTATCGTATTGTATTGAATTGTGTCGTATTGTATCGTATTGTATCGTATTGTATTGTATTTGTATTGATTGTATCGTAATCGTATCGTATCGTATTGTATTGTATCGTATCGATTGTATTGTATTGTATTGTATTGTATTGTATTGTATTGTATTGCATTGTATTATATTGTATTGCATTGGCATTGCATTGCATTGTAGTGTAGTGCAGTGGCGTGTGTGTTGTGTTTGTTGTATTGTATTGTATCGTATTGCATCGTATTGTATTGTATCGTATTGTATTGTATTGCATCGTATTTGTATTGTGTTTGTGTTGTACACCACTTCCAGTCACAGCAGATTTCTCTCCTCGAAACTCGGGCTCCTCTCCTCGGAGGAGGGAGAGCACGTCACTTCAAGATCAGCGCCCTCTTTTTAAAAAAAAAAAATCAGTTTTCCTGTGTCATCAACGTGCACTAACTAGGTATTGCACACGGGACCTCGGTTTTATCGTTTTGTCCGAAAGACTAGCACCCAGACCACCCCTCACGGTTTTGTGGATGGGGCAAAAGATTGCTGGTTCAAATGAGGCTCTTCTGTCTCTCTCTGTCTCTCTCTGTCTCTCTCTGTCTCTCTCTGTCTCTCTCTCTCTCTCTCTCTCTCTCTCAATACAGATTACTCTCTCTCTCTCCCCTCTCTCTCTCTCTCTCTCTCTCTCTCTCTCTCTCTCTCTCTCTCTCTCTCTCTCTCTCTTCTCTCCTCTATCTATCTATCTATCTATCTCTCTCTCTCTCTCTCTGTTCTCTCTCTGTCTCTCTCTATCTCTCCATCTCTCTCTCTCTCTCTCTCTCTCTCTCTCTCTCTCTCTCTCCTCCTCTCTCTCTCTCTCTCTCTCTCTCCTCTCTCTCTTTCTCTTTCTCTCAGCAGGAAAAAATATCACCATATGCGGTATTAGCAAAATGTCAGAGCGTGGGTAGCCCTACAATAAAGTGAAAGCTGTCCCCAGAGAGAGGAGAGAGAGAAAAGGAGAGAGAGAGAGAGAGAGAGAGAAGAGAGGGAGATGAGCATGGAGAGAGAGGAGAGAGAGAGAGAGAGAGAGCAGCCAGCCCATATTTTTACGCAGTTGGCATCTGCCATCACAAAATGATGACAATACAGCGAAATATAATGAGGCCTTTCCATCCGCGCCCTTATACGCCCACTGTCGCCCACCCAAAAAGTTCAGTGTGATGTGTTTTTTGTTTCTTCTGACTTGTGGTTTTGTCTGTGATTGAAGAAGAAGAAGAAAATGTGGGTTGTTTTTTTTTAATACGGGTTTCTGTCTGCCCGGTATTGATTGAGGTAGGAACAAAATTGCCACACAGGCTGAGCCAAAAATGTTCATAATAATTAGTTATGAAGGAGAGAGAGAGAGCGTGTGTGTTGTGTGTGTGTTTGTGTGTGTGTGTGTGTGTGTGTGTGTGTGTGTGTGTTGTGGTGTGTGTGTGTGTGTGTGTGTGTGTGTGTGTGTGTGTGTGTGTGTATTCGTGTGTGTTGTGGTGTGTGCGTGTGCGCGCGCACGTCGCGCGCGCGCGCGCGCGCGCACTGACTACCGTTGATTTGTTTTTGGTGCTCTGCTTTCCCGCTTTTCCCAAAGGGGTGTCCCCGCCCCTGCATCATTCACTGTCCTCAGACACAGGCCCCTCGGTCCAAACTCCAGTCAGCAGAATGAATGCTTTGCCAGCTGCATTGCATTGCCCAAAGTGCTAAGACAAACATCAGCTGCTGGGTAGTTTTGTGTTTCTCCATCCATCAGAAGTTGGTGTGAACTACAAGATCTTTAACCTCCATCACTGGTCTGTTTCACACCCATGCTGTACCAGAATAGTCAAGTCAAGTCAAGTCAAGTCAAAAGCGCTTTAATCATCCCTGAAGGGCAATTACAATACTGACAGGCATATTGATGCGAATTATAATCAAAGACACCAGTTAGCTACATTTTATATTTTGTCCATACACACCTAGAGCGCAACTCCATAGTCTTAACGAGACTGAAGGCTGCAAATATGCCAACAATTATGATTTGCTGCAAAATACTGTACCTTCGACGTCGAAGAAGAAATCAACGGCCAACGCAACGCATTTTGCTCATATGACAGCACCAGTTCTTGCTGTCTAAGCGCTCGAAGAAGAAGGAGGGGAGGAGGAGGAAAAGACATTAACGACAGTTCTTCACACAAATTGATGTGACGGCCATCTTTAATTATGATCTGCCAGGTGCAACCCATATTTAAACTTTCAACTTAAGGATTATGAGATGAGAGGTGTGTTTATAAGACCACTAGGCTATGTGCCTGCATGGAATGAGTCATGTTGAAGTGTGTGATTTTTGCTTTAAAATTATCGTTCTTTCTCAAAGTCTGACCCCCCCCCCCCACTCCCTAATTTTTTCAACTTTACATTCCCATTTTCTCCTCCCCTCCTTTCATCGTCCGCTCTAAATCTGAGGACAAAAAGCTATTTAAATTTGCTATCTATATCATTCCAGTCTACGTCGCTACCATTACTGACTGTCGCCTGATACATTAAAAAAAAAACTCATCAAGAATCTGATAGGTTTTTCAGCTTGTTGTCCATACTTCCATAGCCAGTCAGGCTTTTCCTTAAAAAATCAAAATTTACAAAAGTCTAGAGAAGAAGAAATGCTTACAAACTAGAATGAACGCAAGTTAAGAAAACATTTCCTGGCAAACTTGCCTAGCCTATCTTCTTCAGAGCTAGCAAGTCCAGTGTAGATGCTGTTGTAGTTTTTTTGTTCTGGGTGAAACATCCGAGGTTTCCACCAAGGTAAATTTTGCATAGTATATTCATTTGCCCATCATTAAGCTGGCTCCATTCCGACTTTGGGATGTCTAAATACACCAGTGTGCATATGCTTTTTAGTTTGCATCAGTTCCTACCAGCACGCAATGGCTTATTCCTCAGAAAGGCATAACGGTGTTTGAATGTGTGTCCAAGATGTTCTGTATACAAGGTACCTAGGTGTAATTATTTCCTCCAAAGGGATTTCAGTCGAGTGGAGTTGGTGCTGATGTTAACTCCAGGGTAAAAAAAAATCCCTCTAATGGATTCTCAGTGGTGGCTAGAATCTGGGGTCATCGATGGGCGACCTCCACACTCTAACCCACTAGGCTGTCCCCCCCTCCCACTCTCCCGCCCTCTCCCTATCAATCCAGATAAATAAAAGGCAAAAATCCAAAGTCTTGACATCAATCTCGTGCAATAAATCATACACTAAAAGCGAAATTGAACCACAGCCCCAGGTTACGTGTATCAATATCGAGCCTCTCTTTGCCACCGGGACAGGGGCTGTTATTCATTTCGAATGACAGAGAACGAGGTTCATTTGCAGTAATGGATGGACTGTATATATTGCATTGTGTCATACACTGTTTTGGTATTGTTGTTTTGACTGTTTACTGTGCTAGAATTAGACGGGTACGTCGGGGTTTTGTCAACATGTCTTGTGTGCCGTAAACCAGACAGGTTTTTTTCTGTATTTTGTATTTTCTCCCCATACTTTCGTTTTTAGTTATTTCTCTTTGTGCTGTGTGTCAGAGGCGTATTTTTTTTTGGATTGATTTCGGGAAGGGGGTCTTTTTTTCTTCTTTTTCTCAACTTTTTTCGTTCTCTGTTTTTTTTTTTTTTCTTTTATGTTGGTGTTTCTCTGCTTGCTTTGAGTTTTTCTTTGTTTGTCTTTTTTTGTCTTTCTCTCTTTCTTTCTTTCTTTCTTTCTTTCTTTCTTTCTTTCTGTCTTTCTTTCTTTCTTTCTGTTTTTCTTTCTTTCTTTCTTTCTTTCTTTATTTTTGCTTTTTCCTTGATTCTTTCATTTTTCTTCTTCCTTTCTTTTTTTTTTTACTTTTCATTATATTGTCTTCCTCCTTATATCATTTCATATCATAATCATTTTTTATATCTTTCTTATCCTCTTTGGTCTTCCTTTTCTTTCCCTTCGCGTCTTCTGGATATCCAGTGTTTTCTTTGGTTTGATTTGTTGGTTTTTGTTTTTGTTGTCTTTTTTTTTTTTTTTGGGGGGGGGGGGTTTTTCTTTTGTTTCTATTCTCTGTCCTCACGTTAGACTGTGGTCTTGTCTTATTTCCTGTTTCTTTCATTATTCTACCCTTTTTCTCCCTTTTTTTTCTTTTTCCTTTTCATCCTCCTCCCCATTCTCCTCCACCTCCTCCTCCTCTCCTCCTCCTCTTTCTTCTTCTTCTTCTTCTTCTTCTTCTTCTTCTTCTTCTTCTTCTTCTTCTTCTTCTTCTTCTTCTTCTTCTTCTTCTTCTTCTTCTTCTTCTTCTTTCCCACTTTTCTATTTTCTTTTCAACTTTTTTCTTCTTTTGTCTTCGTTTTATCAGTATTTTTCCGGGTAACATCTCTCTCAGCAGGCGAGAAAATCACAACACTTCTGTATCGTTCTGGCTGTAGACAAAAAAAAAGTAGCTGTATGACAGCGTCCTCTGTCTCTCTTCTCCAGTTTCAGCCAGGTGCACGTGCCGCAGATGTAATAGGATAGACGTCAGTCTGACAGCCCATTGATAGTGCACAAGAAGAAAAGGAGAAAACAAAGAGAGAAAAAAAAGAAAACCAGATGGGGAAGTGAATAAGCAAATCGTTTCTCTCTCTCTCTCTCTCTCTCTCTCTCTCTCTCTCTCTCTTCTCCTCTCTCTCCTCTCTCTCTCTCTCTTCCTCTTCTCTCTCTCTCTCTCTCTCTCTCTCTCTCTCTCTCTCCTCTCTCTCTCCTCTCTCTCTCTTTGTGTCATACTGAATGGTTGTTGTATAGTGTCTCTAATGGAGATTTCACATATGTTTCACCACATGGATGCAGTGTAATTGATTATGTTATTTTGTCAAAAGATATGCTTTCTCTTAACGGCTGTGAACTTAATGTCAGTGACCATATTGATTCTTTGGCACTGCCAGTTGAATTCATATGGAAAAAAACGAGGAAGACATCAGTCCACAGAATGTAGACAACGCAGGCACTGAGGATCGTTTTATCTGGTTTGAGACTGTCTACACACTTATGTAGAGGAACAAAATCCGCAGTCTTCAAACAGAAGATAGAGCAGGCTGTCATATCTATCAATGCTGATATTGACAGCTCTTTGAACATATTCATGGAATCACTGTACAGTGCAGCTGCTTGCATGGTAAGAACGACAGGTTAATAGGAAAAAACAAATGACTGGTTTGATGAAAAATGTAAACGAAAGAAAAGAACAGTGAAGGGTTATTAAGAAAATTTAAACGATCAAAAGATTGTGTGATGAAAAGAGGATTAGCATATGTAACAGAAAGAAATCATTATAAGCTTTTGTTAAAAAGGAAGAAAATGAATTTGATGAAACAAGATTAAAAAAAGCTTAAAGAATCAATTCATGATGCAAAATTGTTTTGGCAAATTATTAGGTCAGTTAACAGAAAAAGAGTAATTTACAATAACATTAGCATTAATCAGTGGTACGACCATTTCCTTGCACTGTTTCATGGAGAAGAAGATGTACCACAGCAAGAAGAAAGCGTTGAAATTGAAGAGGGTGACTTATCATATATTTTCTATGGCAACCTGTAAATGAGCCAATTTCTAGACAAGAGGTTGTAGCCAGCATTGGTAAACTCAAGTGTGGAAAGAGTGCAGGTCCTGACAAGATTGTCACGAAATGTTGAAACATGCTGGTAATGAGGTCATTGATTTTCTTGTTGCCTTTTCAATAAACTCTTTGATTTTGGCCTTTTTCCTGTGGAATGGTCAAAATCTATGATTGTACCCATCTATAAGAAAGGGGATATAGACCAACCAGTGAATTATCGTGGATAGCTTTAACTAGTGTGGTTAGCAAGATATATACAGATATTTTAACCAAAAGGCTTTCTAGATGGGCTAAGGAAGAAGATAAAATAATTGAACAGCAAGCAGGCTTCAGAGCAGGCTATTCCTACAGTTGACCATATTTTTACGCTTTTTGCCATTGTTCAAAAATTCTTGCAACAACACACTAAACTTTATGTTGCCTTTGTAGATTTTAGAAAGGCGTTCGACTCGGTCAATAGAAACAATTTGTGGGAAAGTATTGAGGAAATGTGGTGTATGTGGAAAAAACGTATAAGGCGGTACGAAGTGTTTTATAACTCTGTTTTGGCATGTGTGCCTGATAAGAGTTATTATTCAGATTATTTTGCTTGTCCAAAAGGAGTAAAACAAGGTTGTTTACCATGTCCCCTTTGTTCTCTCTAATTTATAAATGAATTGGCTCTTGAAGTATCCAGAGCAGGAAAGCATGGCATTCAACTAATGACTGATACGTTGAAATATTTCTATTATTGTTTGCTGATGATGTTATCTTATTATCTGAATCTGCTATTGGTCTCCAAAATCAGTTGAACAGACTTAAGAGAGAAGCAGATAGATTATGCTTGGTTGTCAATCTTGAAAAGACTAATGTAATGGTGTTTAGAAAGGGAGGGTACTTAGGTTCTAGGGAAAAGTGGATGTATGGGAATGAAGAAATTAAGGTTACCAATTCATATAAATATTTGGGGATGGGTTTCACAACAAAGTGAGCATTAATAGTGCCTTGGTAGATGTTTGTAACAGAGGAAAAAGGGAGTTATGGAAATACAGAAATCTATGAAAAAAACTGATACACAGATCTAAAAACTGTTTTTGGAAGATGTTTGATACTCAGATAGAACCAATATTAACGTATGCATCTGAGGTTTGGGGATTGTTATGAGGAAGGCAAGCGAATTGAAAAAGTTCACACATTTGCTATAAAGAGATTTCTATCTGTTCCTTTTACATGCATCAAACCATCTGTTTACGGGGAAAGTGGTAGATATCCGTTTATTACATAAGGGCATATATAAAAAGCATTAAATACTGGTTAAAACTTCTTAAACAACCAGCTCTAGAATATAGTAGACAGGCTTATGAAATGCTAATCTTACAACATGAATCTGGTCGACTTAATTGGGTGTCAAATGTACAGAAAAACTTTTGTGTGAATTGGATTTGGGTATTGTGTGGCTGAGTAGAGACATAGGATGTGAATATA
>JASPKP010000305.1:52500-54077 GCA_030674155.1 Stramonita haemastoma | reverse complement strand
ATATAACAGACAAAAGGGAAGAGAGAGGGGAGAGAGAGAGAGAGAGAGAGGGGGAGAAAAGGGGGAGAGGGGGGAGGGGAGAGAGAGAGATGAGGGAGGGGAAGAGGGGGAGGGGAGGGGAGAGGAGAAAACCTTTTATTTTGGGAAAAAAAACAAAAAACTCAATTTAATAAATTGTTTTTTTTTCCCAAATTTTGGGTTTAAACAAATTGACATACTTAAATTTTACGGGACAAAGGGGAAATGTGAAGTATCTTCCTTCATCTTTTTTTCCCCTTTTCCCACTTCCACACACACAAGGCGGGACGGGATAAGAAAAAAGGGCCCACCCAAAAGGACTAGCTTTTTACACATGCTTAAAGGGAAAAAACTACTTGAGCAAATCAAAAAAGAGACGGGAGAAACAAACGGGTAAAAAAATAAAAAATTTCCCTTGTCCATTTTTTTAAAAAAGGGGTTTCCCATCACAAACTAACATTGGAAATCACCCCCACCCTCTCAAAGTATTTTAAATTTGGGGGATCAACATTGTAGGCCATGGGATGGGGCTCGGTGTTTTTTGACAATGTTTTAAATCATGTTTTGTACTTTTAAAAAAAAAAGAAAAAAGGAATTTTAAACTTTGGTCCGGTGGGAGAAAAAAGGGAAGTTGAGAAAATTTTTAAATAATTTTCCCGCTTTTTTTTACAGGTTTCCAAAAAATTTGTTCAGGGGAATATCTGTTATTTTTCATTAGGTTGTTCTTTTTATTACTTCTATCTGTTTGTCTACGGGGCGGGCAAAACGGGGCCCATCTGTTTGTTAAAGGGTTTATTTTTGGTTTTTTTTTTTTTTTTTTTTTTTTTTTTTTTTGGGGGGGGGGGGGGGAAAAATTGCTGCCTCATCATCTGTGATGTCCCTGTTTTGCTTTTTCCCAGGGCCGCTCTTTTCAATCTCCCCACCCCAGCCATACCCAGATTCGTTTTTTCTCATCCTCAGAGTCAGGGGGTCAGCAGGGAGTCCATCAATTTATTAGTTTGCGGTGGGGCCACCAGCCAAGGGGCCTTTACGCTGCTGGGTCTCTTTGGTGGTGTTCAGTGGTGTGTGTTCTGAGCTAACATACTAGGACACCACCTACTATTCCACCCTACTAACGACAGTATTAGCTCATTGGAAGAGCCAGACTCAGTGAGTCACCCACCTGAGGTGTGTGTCAGCACAATGTCGCTCCAATGACCAACACCCCAAACCTCCCAACCCCAAATGCTTTGACACAAACTCACCACAGGCACAGAAGTGTATGGGGAAACCAATCTCAGGTCACCATGAGACCAGAAAAACGGGGGCTACAGATATCAGAAGGCATTTTCATTTTCACATGATGATCACTGGTGATGAGGATGAAAAAATGCTGCTGCTATGGAAGTGGCATCTGCTTTGAGACTACTTGACAGGCTGTACTCTATGCTTACTATCATCAAAGATCCCAGCTTCAACCTGGCCTGAAAAAATACGGACATATACAGTGTTGGTCAGGTATTTGAGCTACAGTCTCAAATTGGCATCTCTAAAGTGGATTAAGCTCCGACTGTGTGGTC
>JASPKP010000305.1:0-45000 GCA_030674155.1 Stramonita haemastoma | reverse complement strand
CAGCTCAGCTTCACGCTTTTTTTCTGTGCAAGGTGTCCACAAAGCTGCAGTGTTTGACAGAACAATGACATTATTGCCCTGCCAACAATGAAACTGCATTCAAATATTCATTAAAAAAACTGTTCTTAAAAACTCTTTGAATTACTATCCAACGATTTCATGACTTGATCATATATCTCCCCCCACCCCAACACACTCACTAAAAATAGTACACTTGCGTAAAGGAGAAACAGTTTTGTTTTAAAAATAAACGTCATATCTATGCAGGGTGTACAGAGGAGGGTGGGGGAGAGGGGGCAAAAATCTCCATCTGCCTGAGGCCCAAACTCCCCCATGTTTTTAACTAAGAACACGTGGATGGCTGGCGTACCCACTAGGTACATTCTTAGCACAGTTTGTGGAGTACAGGTAAAACAGGTAAAGCTGTCCCCTAATCTATGTGGTCGTAGGGGAGCGGGGCGTCAGAGACCTCAGCTTCTCTAGGGACCAGCATGTTGAGGGCGGCGCCCATCTCCTTTCCCTCGCTGCTTTACCTTCCCTGACCCTAAAGAGGGCAGGTATCCATTTACAGCTGGGTGAACTGGGGGAACTGTACTGAAGCCAAGGCACCCAAACGGCCACCCATCCAACTGGTAACCATGTTTGATGCTGCTTAACATTGGCTGGGGGAAAGCGAGCACTGTGGAACCAATACTGAATACTTGCAAAGAGATTTCTTGCAGTCTCCATTTAGGGCTTTTTCGGCTACTGAGAGAGAGACACACACAGCGAGACTGATTTCTACATTTCTTTATTTCTACTGACACATTCCAAGCAGCACTGAACAGAGTGGATTTGGAAGAAGAAGGAGGGAATGGGGAGGTTGGAGGGATGGGGGAGGGAGGGGTGGGTCAGAAAGGTGGAAAAACCAGATCAGTTTGCCACTTATCTCCCTTTGGTTTGTTTAGGTTTAGCAGACGTCGAGATTGTTATGAACTGCACAATGAAAGTAGTTATGGTCAAAATGTTGTAAGACTTTGGAATATTTCTGTTCCCTCCGCTCAGCAAAAGATTATAATATTGCAAATACATAAATGAGCCACACACACACACACACACACACACACACACACACACACACACACACACACACACACACACACACACACACACACGCACACACACACGCACGCACACACACACACACACACACACCACACAATATATATATATATATATAATATATATATATATATATATATATATATATATATATATATATATATATATATATACCATAAGTATGTGTGTGTGTGTGTGTTTCTTCTTTTATTTCGAGGATAATGGAATAAGCACTCATGTGATTTTTTACATCCAGTCCCCATGTGTATGCAGTTTTTTTTAAATATTATCATCCGTTCCCATCAGCACACAATGGCCTAGTCTTACGAAAGGCAGGACATATTTTAACCTGTGTGCAAGCTGTCCTGCGTGCGTTCGCACACAAGACCTCGGTTTATAGTCTCCTCCGGACTTTTGAGTGCAGTGGAGTTAACTGATGTAAACTCAAGAGGAAAAATCCTCTCTAACGAGATTGGAACCCGGGTCAGCAGAACAAGAACGCATCATTCTAACCACCAGGCTATCCTGTGTGTGTGTGTGTGTGTGTGTGTGTGGTGTGTGTGTGTGTGTGTGTGTGTGTGTGTGTGTGTGTGTGTGTGTGTGTGTGTGTGTGTGTGTGTGTCTGTGTGTGTCTGTCTGTCTGTCTGTCTGTCTGTCTGTCTGTTTCTGTGTGTGTGTGTGTGTGTGTGTGTGTGTGTGTGTGTGTGTGTGTGTGTGTGTGTGTGTGTGTGTGTGTGTGTGTGTGTGTGTGCTGTGTGTGTGTGCATGTGTGTGTGTGTGTCTGGTGTGTGTGTGTGTGTGTGTGTGTGTGCGTGTGTGTGTGTGTGTGCCCGGTGTGTGTGTGTGTGTGTGTGTGTGTGTGTGTGTGTGTGTGTGTGTGTGTGTGTGTGTGTGTCTGTGTGTGTGTACACACTAAAGGTGGAAAAGAGCGAGGAAGCTAAGGTAGACTTTAAAAAGTCACATGATGCAGCTCAACTCAGCTGTCTCCCTCGCCGCTGTCGTGGGTAGGAGCTGCACACAATGCCACCAGCGTTCCCCATCTCTCTCTGTCTCTGCTGAATTCTCCTCTCAAGTCGAAGTATGGCTGCCTATATGGAGAGGTACTCGAAAACAGTTATACACGCAAACTTGTCATTCAGTGTGCAGTTTTAATCTCACAGTGATTCCCAGGTGGGATGAGTGAGTCAAGAGTGCACATTCTGGCTGACAGACCCCCAGAGTGTTACGCTGGGGAATGCACAACAACAACAACAACAACAACAACAACAGTTGCTGAGTTCCACGATCTCCTGTGGCCCCCCCATACCCCTGGTCCCAGTGATGCTGGCAGTGTAGGATGCTGGTGGTCCGCTTCTTTTCCTTTGGCTCCCAACCGGTCCCTTGAGAGAACTACTGGTATCTGATGTGTCTGCATGTTTCTGTGTGTAGGACCAACGTATCTCAGATGAACTGTTGGTATCTGATGTGTCTGCATGTTTCTGTGTGTAGGACCAACGTATCTCAGATGAACTGTTGGTATCTGATGTGTCTGCATGTTTCTGTGTGTAGGACCAACGTATCTCAGATGGACTGTTGGTATCTGATGTGTCTGCATGTTTCTGTGTGTAGGACCAACGTATCTCAGATGAACTGTTGGTATCTGATGTGTCTGCATGTTTCTGTGTGTAGGACCAACGTATCTCAGATGAACTGTTGGTATCTGATTTGTCTGCATATTTCTGTGTGTAGGACCAACGTATCTCAGATGAACTACTGGTATCAGATGTGTCTGCATGTTTCTGTGTGTAGGACCAACGCATCTCAGATGAACTGTTGGTATCTGATGTGTCTGCATGTTTTTGTGTGCAGGACCAACGTATCTCAGATGTCCTGTTTAAGATAACAACATGTGAAGTCATCTGCGAAGAAAAGGAGCGGTATCGAGACACACACAGCAAGATGAGCACACATTAAAACCTGTTCCGCTTTTCAGAGGAGTAGGCCATAGTGTACCCCTGGGAACGGACGACAAAACTGACAAAACTGCATACATACGGGAACTGGATGTAAGAAAAAGCACGAGTGCTTATTCCCTTATCATGGGAATAAAAAAACAAATAAAAAAATAAATAAACAAACAAATAAAGATAAAATGCGCTCAATTTACTATCTAGTCCTTTATTCTGAAGGTGATGACATAAGGACTTATTTGCTTTTTTTACATCCAGCCCCTGTGCGCTTACATTTTCGTAAACTTTGTGATCCGTTCCCACTGGCACAGATAGCCTACTCTTCTAAAAGATCAGTCAGGTTTTAAAATGATGTTTTATGTCCAAGGGGCTCTGCGTGGGTTTAATATAAAAAATCACCTTAAAAATCAAAGCTGTGTGTGCGCGCACGCCCGCGTGCGGGCGTGCGTGCGTGTGTGTGTCTTTGATTATACGTCTGTACACAAAGTTATATTAGACGAGGGAAGGATGGGAGGGGTGGGGGGGCAATAATGAGAGGAGGGTTTAAAGGGAAAAAAAAGAAAAAAAAATGTGTTGGTAATCTTGTGCATAAGAAGACTGATTACAAAACTATACAACTAGAATGTTGCAAAACATGGCATAAGCAACGCAAATAATAACAAAAACATTGAACAATAGATAACTTTAAAATCTAAAACTGTAAGATGAACAATTGCAAACGACATGTAAAGGCTGCCGTGAATAAAGCAAAAAGTACATTGCCACAGTAGGGTGTTATGATTTCACAGTCTTCACAGTCGTACTTTATAAAAAAAGAAAATACTGGGGATCGCATCAGAGACAATGCTATCTTACACACTAACTTTGGATTGATTAACACTTCTTGCAGAGACTTATCTTGAAATGGTGGTAGGAACTTTTTTAAACCTTGACAGTGATACAAAACATAAACATTGGAAAGTTTTTCACCGCAAATACATTTTATTTTTTTAGCAAAATTTGCTCGAAATGCATCTATTTTTAGTCTGTGGATTAGAGAAACAATATTTCTAGTGCTGGATTTTTGAAAGCCTGGAGTTAACACCAGTGCTGACTCCACCCTCCCCAAGAGTCCTTCGGATGAGACTTTAAACCGAGGCCCCGTGTGCGAACGCACGCAGAACATCTTGCGCGCACGTTAAGTCCTGTTCCGCTTGTCGTAAGAGTAGGCCATCGTGTGCTGGTGGGAACAGATGACATTTACAAAACTGCTTACACACGGGGACTGGATGTAAAAAAAAAGCACAAGAGTGCTCTTTCCATTATCCTCGATATAAAAGAACGATATAAAAGAAAAAAAAAATCAAATCAAAGCCGAACTGAGTACAAAGGATGTTCTCAATATCCAGAACTGAACAAATATGCGGAGGATAGCCAGCCTCTTCATGTTTCTTTTTTACATGTTTCCAGCAAACATTTTGAAGCAATGCATAACCCTCATGAAGAGAAAGAGGAATATCTAAAACATTTGAACAGCTAGAATGTTTTGCTGCCTTTGTATGTGTGTGTGTGTGTGTGTGTGTGTGTGTGTGTGTGTGTGTGTGTGTGTGTGTGTGTGTGTGTGTGTGTGTGTGTGTGTGTGTGTGTGTGTGTGTGTGTGTGTGTGTGTGAAAGTCAAGTCAAAGTCAAAAGTCAAAAACACTTTAATCATCCCTGAAGGGCAATTACAATTAATTAATTACAAATTACAATTGTGTGTGTGTGTGTGTGTGTGTGTGCGCGCGTGCGTGCGTGAGTGCGTGTGTGCGTGCGTACGTGCTCGTGCTACGTAGGGGATTGTGGCTTTCAAAATACTGTTACTTTTTTTAAAAAATTCTGTTTAACAATGCATGCAGTGTAATTGCAATTATCAAAATACCACTGTATAATTTCTCAAGTTGAGACATTAAACTATTTTAAAGTCTTGAGTCTTGAGACGGCGTCCATGCTACGTCCAGAGGGGCCAGCGTGTTGGCAGGGAAGCTGGGCAGGCTTGTACGAGGACTCTTCTGGGAAACTCCAAAGAAGACAAGCTGTTTCCTCCCACGCCTGCCTGGACCCGATGTCCATACATATCCAAACAGACCAATGTGCTGAGCCAAGACGTGGTTACTACGCCAGCCATCATATCCATAACTACCAGCTCGATGTCGTACACCAGTTCACATACCAGGGATCCACCATCAGTGACAACCTGTCCCTTGATGCCGAGATCAACAAGCGCATCGGCAAGGCTGCTACGACCTTAAGACGCCTCACCACCTGCGTCTGGGAGAACCCAAAGCTGACAATGTCCACCAAGATGGCAGTGTACAACGCCTGCATCGTCAGCACTCTCCTTTATGGCAGTGAAACATGGACAGCATACTCCAAACAGGAGCGCGAACTGAACAGCTTCCATCTGCGCTCTCTCCGTCGCATCCCCAGCATCCACTGGAGTGACAAAGTTACCAACGCTCAGGTCCTCGAGGTTGCAGGTCTTCCCACCATGTACACACTCCTTAGACAACGCAGACTACAATGGCTCGGTCAAGTGTGAAGGATGGGGATGGACGCATCTTTAAAGATCTCCTCTATGGTGATTTTGCCTCCGGCAAGAGAAGCATTGGCGCCCCCAACTGCGCTACAAAGACGTCTGCAAGCGTGACATGAAAGCCCTGGACATCAACACAGAGAACTGGGAGGAGGTAGCGGCTGACCGCAGCAAATGGTGCAGTGTTCTCCACAAACAGCTGGAGTGTGGGGAAGAAAAAAGATCCACACCGCAGCAAACGAAAAGAGAGCAGCAAATGGCCAGTGTTCTCCACAAACAGCTGAAGTGTGGTGAAGAAAAGATCCACACCGCAGCAAACGAAAAGAGAGCAGCAAATGGCGCAGTGTTCTCCACACACAGCTGAAGTGTGGTGAAGAAAAGATCCACACCGCAGCAAACGAAAAGAGAGCCAGGCGGAAGGCATGTACTGCAGCCACCTCAACAAGCCACATCTGCATCAGATGCAACAGAGACTGCCACTCCCGCATCGGACTGACCAGCCACATCTGCATCAGATGCAACAGAGACTGCCACTCCCGCATCGGACTGACCAGCCACATCTGCATCAGATGCAACAGAGACTGCCACTCCCGCATCGGACTGACCAGCCACATCTGCATCAGATGCAACAGAGACTGCCACTCCCGCATTGGACTGACCAGCCACATCTGCATCAGATGCAACAGAGACTGCCACTCCCGCATCGGACTGACCAGCCACAGCGGGTGCTGTCGCTGAACAAATGACCTTTCTTCTGGCGCCAATTCCATAGTCGACACTGACTGACGGAGGCCCATCATATTATTATTATTATTATGAGTACCACAAGGTTTTATTTCGGCTTTCCTTCCGACAAACTTGCTAGATTTAGGCCGGGCCTGGCCTCTTTGGAGAAGTGGCGTCGCCATAAGTCCGGCGCCACATATATCAAAGATGCTTGCAAGTGTGTGTGCATACAATACTGCACTCTCCTGGTGCCATGGGTTCTGCTACTGTGCAGAAATCTGGGTAGGACAAGACTTAAACCCACCCGTTTTTTTGTTCCGCATCTTTTCCAAAAAGCACCATATTCTTTGGGAGGGGTGTGTGTATGTGCTCGTGTTTGTGTGTGCGTTTTCTTGTGTGTGTGCATGTGGTGGAGGCCCTGCACTTTCCTGTGGTGCATTATACTATTGTAAATTATGATAATTAATTTGGGTACCATGCGTAGCGTTTTATTGCGGCTTTCCTTCCGACAAACTTGCTAGATTCAGGAGATAGTCAACAGACAGAAAGACAGACAGACAGACTCAGTTAGACACACAAGTTTTAACTGGACATAATGAAACGTTTCACAATGACGTATTGTGCTAATGACGTCAAATTCCACGTCATCAAACCAACACAAGCCCCCCTCATGAAACAAATAAAATGTTCTTTTGCTTGTGAATGGGTGTTTACACAGTAGCTCCCTTCCTCTTCTCTCTCTCTCTCTCTCTCTCTCTCTCTCTCTCTCTCTCTCTCTCTCTCTCTCTCTCTCTCTCTCTCTCTCTCTCTCTCTCTCTCTCTCTCTCTCTCTCTCTCTCTCTCTCTCTCTCTCTCTCTCTCTCTCTCTCTCTCTCTCTCTCTCTCTCTCTCTCTCTCTCTCTCTCTCTCTCCTCTCTCTCTCTCTCTCTCTTCTCTCTCTCTCTCTCTCTCTTCTCTCTCTCTCTCTCTCTCTCTCTCTCTCTCTCTCTCACTCTTCTCTCTCCTCTCTCTCTCTAGCTGCTTCTATCACTATCTCATTATGCAAATATTGTCCCAAACATTATACCAATTGACTAAATTAAACATTTCCTTCACCACAATTCAAGGAAATTATTCTTCCAAGCTTACATACAATCATCAATAGACTATGCCTCAACCCTCTGGGATTCTGCCAGTGCAAACACTATGAAACCCTTATCAAGTCTGTATAAACGTGCTCTCAAACTTATCCTCCTGAAGAAAACAACCTTACTTGAAGTGGATTATACTCAGTTAAATATTCTCCCCCTACAACAAAGACTTAAATATAACAAAGACATTTTTATGTTTAAGATAATGGCAGGAGCTGTCCCCACATCCTTAACAGATAACTTCACAATGAATCATTCCACAAATACTGTAAAGCCAAGCGTCCTAATCCCAAGAATACACTTATTTAAATCTACTTTACTATACTCAGGCCCTGTGCTGTGGAACTCCCTTCCCGATTCAATTAAAGAGCACCAATCATTGACAACCTTCAAAAATCACCTTCTAATCCACTTGATGCACCAAAAATAATAAACCAATTATATCCACTTCTCCTTCTCCCCCTTCTCTTTCTCCCTCCCTGTGTGTGTGTGTGTGTGTGTGTGTGTGTGTGGTGTGTGTGTGTGTGTGTGTGTGTGTGTGTGTGTGTGTGTGTGTGTGTGTGTTTGCGTGTTTGCGTGTTTTGCGGGGGGTGTGTGTGTGTGTGTGTGTGTGTGTGTGTGTGTGTGTGTGTGTGTGTGTGTGTGTGTGTGTGTGTGTGCGTGTTTGCGTGTTTGCGTGTTTGCGTGTTGTGTGTGTGTGTGTGTGTGTGTGTGTGTGTGTGTGTGTGTGTGTGTTGTGTGTGTGTGTGTGAGTTGGGTTTTTTGTTGTTGTTGTTCGCTCTCCCCCTTTTATCTAAACTTATGTTTTATGAGACTATTTTGATGCTAGATGGTGGTGGATTGATGTTCAGTCATTTACCCTCATTATATTCTCATGTTTGCTCTTTAATTATTGCGCCCTTTTGTGTGTGTGTGTGTGGTGTGTGTGTGTGTGTGTGTGTGTGTGTGTGTGTGTGTGTGTGTGTGTGTGTGTTGTGTGTGTGTGTGTGTGTGTGTGTGTGTGGTAGTGTGTGTGTGTGAGTTGGGTTTTTTTGTTGTTGTTGTTCTTTCCCCCTTTTATCAATACATGTTTTATGGGACTATTTTGATGTTAGATGGTGGTGGTCTGATGTTTTCAGTCATTCAACCTCATCATATTTTCATGTTGCTCTTTAATTATTGCGCATTTTTTTGTTATTTTTCTTTTTTTAATTTTTTTGTTTTGTTTTTGTTTTTGCTTTGTTTATTTTTTGTTTTGTTTTGTTTTTGTTTTATTATTCAAATAAAAATCATCATTGATTCTTACTTCATATTTTGTTTCTGAATGAGTGCCTTTTTATAACATTACCTTAATATTGTATCTCTGTCGTATTCCTTACCTGTTGTTGTTGTTCTTTCCCCTCTTTTATCAAAATCTTATGTTTTATGGGACTTATTTTGATGATAGATGGTGGTGGATTGATGTTTCTAGTCATTTAACCTCATCATATTCTCATGTTTACTCTTTAATTATTGCGCCCTTTCTTTGTTTGTTTTGTTTTTGTTTGTTCTTTGTTTTTCTTGCTTTTTTTATTCAACTCAAAATCATCATTGATTCTTACTTCTCATTTTCGTTTCTGAATCAGTGACTTTTATAACATTACCGTAATATTGTATCTCTGTGTTAATTCTTGCCTGTTGTTTGATGCTTGGTATGGTTCCTTACTTTTGGTATTTGGATCATTATAATTGTTGATTTTATTTATATTTTTTATTGGCAGTATCTCTCCCCCCCCTCCAATATTAGTTAAAAAAAGTTTCCCCCCATTTATCCAAATGTATGATTTATATCACATGTATAACTTTTGACAGATGGTGGTGGATTGATGTTTCCAGTTGTTTATTTCATCTTGTTCTCTTGTTTGCTCTTTACCTATTAACACTTTTCTATTCTTCCATAATCAAAATCTTTTTATTGTGACTTCTGATTTTGTCTTCTGATCGAGTTCATTTTTATTACCTTATCATATATAGTGTCCTTATTCTTGTGTGTTGCTTGGCACTGCGTAAAATTTTATTGTTTAGTATCTTTTCATCTTGATGTATCCCTGAAAAGGGCGGGGACTGGATGTAAAAAAGCACACGAGTGCTTATCTATTATCCTCGAATAAAATACTTTGCCTTGCCTTGCCTTGCCTTGCCTTTGCCTCTCTCTCTCTCTCTCTCTCTCTCTCTCTCTCTCTCTCTCTCTCTCTCTCTCTCTCTCTCTCTCTCTCTCTCTTCTCTCTCTCTCTCTCTCTCTCTCTCTCTCTCTCTCTCTCTCTTGAATATTTTGCGTTTGTTATGTAAGTTCGAAAATAATTTAGCACGTTTGATTTTTTTAGGTTATTTGATTCACATGTTCAGCCAATAGTTCAGTATGGTGCTGAAATTTGGACATTTGAAACAGGATCGGAAATGGAAAAAAATGCATTGTTTTGCCATGAAGTGTTTCTTGTTTGTTGACAAATGATTTGGTCTATTGCGAACTTGGAAATTTTCCACGGTATTTAAACTCATATATCATATGTATTAAATATTGGTTAAAACTAGTTAGTATGCATGAAGGGAGATTACCTGCCCCAGCTAATAAAGTACTCTATGATTTAGACAGCCGAGGTAAAGCAGCACATAATAGATTATAGGTGGCAAGAATGGACCACTATACCAGAATAGCGATGCATTTTTATTGTATAAGCTATTGAACATTAATAACCTTAAACAACAATATACAGAAAATGAGTATGAACAAGTTTATTAGATGTGCCTGACTAAATTCAGATTTGGTGTCTCTGAAATTACAGTTCATAGTCAAAGGTACAGGAAGGGTGAGAAAAAAATGATATGTCCCATGTGTAGAGTTGACAGAGAGGATAAAGTACATTTCTTTTTTTGTCCAGTGCTAAATGATTTAAGAACCAATAATCATATTCCAGAAACATATTATTGCAGACCAGCTCACTTTAGAAAGATTTTGCTCCTGTCTTCTTAAATTAATGAAAATGTTCTAAAAAATCTTGTTATGTATATGTCTTTAAAAAGGAGAAGTAGTTTGATTTCATAACACATAAAACAGTATACCTGTGTGTGTGTGTGTGTGTGTGTGTGTGTGTGTGTGTGTGTGTGTGTGTGTGTGTGTGTGTGTGTGTGTGTGTGTGTGTGTTGCAATGCAGCTAGTGTGTGTATAATATATTTATAATCATGCGCCTTTCGTGAACACCTTCAAATGGGGCTATGGCCTTTGTTGAATAAAAATAAAATCTCTCTCTCTCTCTCTCTCTCTCTCTCTCTCTCTCTCTCTCTCTCTCTCTCTCTCTCTCTCTCTCTCTCTCTCTCTCTCTCTCTCTCTCTCTCTCTCTCTCTCTCTCTCTAAAGTCCTTCAGATGAGACTTTAAACCACCCGTGCGCGAACACACGCAGAACATCTTGCGCACACGTTAAATCCTGTTCCGCTTTTCGTGAGAGTAGGCCATCGTGTGCCGGTGGGAACAGATGACATTTACAAAACTGCATACACACGGGGACTTGATGTAAAAAAGCACTAGAGTGCTTATTCCATGTTCCTCGATTTAAAAGAATAAATCAAATCAAATCAAATCAACCAATCTCTCTCTCTCTTGCTTTAGGAATAGATTTGATTGTTGTGACATGTTTTGTTTTTATTTTGATGAAACCGTATTCATATTGTTTTTTTTTTGTTTCAACTTTATTACGTAGGCTGGTTATGTTATTGAGTTTCAGTATATCTTATTCCATCATTTCAATGTTTTGAGTTTAGCAAGTATGCGTACCTTGGATATAATGTGTAGTTGTTCATTCTTATGGATATATAGGCTGTTTACAAAGATTGATCATGATCAGATATTTCCTTTACAATAAAGTTTATTGATGACATGCCGCGAACCTGTGTGTGTGTGTATGGTGTGTGTGTGTGTGTGTGTGTGTGTGTGTGTGTGTGTGTGTGTGTGTGTGTGTGTGTGTGTGTGTGTGTGTGTGTGTGTGTTGTGTGTGTGTGTGTGTGTGTGTGTGTGTGTGTGTGTGTGTGTGTGTGTGTGTGTGTGTGTGTGTGGTGTGTGTGTGTGTGTGTGTGTGTGTGTGTGTGTGTGTGTGTGTGTGTGTGTGTGTGTGTGTGTGTGTTTGTGTGGTGTGTGTGTGTGTGTGTGTGTGTGTTGTGTGTGTGTGTGTGTGTGTGTGTGTGTGTGTGTGTGTGTGTGTGTTGTGTTGTGTGTGTGTGTGTGTTGTGTTATATTAGTTAATTTCTTTTCTCCCCTTTTATCAAACTGTTATGATTTATATGATTTTTTCTTGATACATGGTGGTGGATTGATGTTTCAGTAGTTTAATTATTTCGTTTTTCAATGAAAATCATCATTTGATGATTATCTTTTTTAATTTTGTTCTCTGAATGTTATCAGGCACCCATCAGTCTCGGAAGACTATGGAGTTGCGCTTTAGTCTTCAGAGCGCAAAGCCTGGGTAAGTAAGTATGGAGGGCAAGCTGTTACCCATGCAGCAGACCCCCCCCCCCTCTCCACGCCACTGGAATGATCCATTGGAAAGGCAATGACCGATACGAATGGTTCCAGTACCATCGCAGGAGCCGACAGAACGCTGCCATATACAGCCCCGAACGCCCTGGGGACTCCAACTCCCCGATTGTTCCTCAAGGATGGTTGGTGTCTAAACACACACCTGTGTACATGCTGTTTTTCTTTTTTTTATAATAATTTTGCCATCCCTCCTATCGACACACATGGCCTGCTCTATCGGAAGGCAGAACAGGCCTTTCTCTGAATGAGTGCACTATTGATTGGTTTATTATTGTTTGTCTGTCCTGATTTCTTTGTCTGTTGTTTGCCACTGGGTATGGTCTCTTGTTCTTGGTATTTGGATCATTGTAATTGTTGTTGATTTGTTAAATGTTGTTTTTTTCCTAATTTATCCCTGATAAGGGCGGCGACTGGATGTAAAAAAGCAGACCAGTGCTCATTCATTATCCTGAAATAAAAGATTTTGCCTTGCCTTGCCTTGCCTTGTCTCTTTCTCCCACGCCCCCTCCCCATCTCTCTCTCTCTCTCTCTCTCTCTCTCTCTCTCTCTCTCTCTCTCTCTCTCTCTCTCTCTCTCTCTCTCTCTCTCTCTCTCTCTCTCTCTCTCTCTCTCTCTCAATCTCTATTATATCCCTTCTTTCAAAACCCCTGGAAAAACATATAAATAAACACTTAGTCACTCATATAGACACTAACAACCTACTCCACCCTAATCAGTCTGGATTCAGACAAAATCACTCGTGTCATATTGCACTGACTAGTCTCATAGACAATTGGCTAACAAACATTAATGAAAATAAATTTTGTGGAGTATTATTTGTAGACTTCAAAAAAGCATTTGATACAATTGACCACACACTTCTCATCAGAAAGCTAGACCTGTATAATATATCGCCAAATAGTCTAGAACTACTCACTTCTTATCTCAAGAACAGACAACAGTGTGCTTCAACAACTACATCCACATCCAATCTTAAACCCATTCATTATGGAGTACCACAGGGATCTATACTAGGACCAATTCTCTTTTCATTATACATAAATGACCTTCCTATACACATTACATCCAAATGTGAACTATTTGCTGATGACACTACCATACATACAAGCCATAATGACATTGACTCTCTTGCAACCATATTACAACAAAGCTGTAATGATCTTGTCAAATGGACAGAACTGAACCACATGTCTATTCATCCCCAAAAAACAAAATGCATGCTTATCACCACCAGACAAAAGCGACAAAATTTACCTCATAAACAGTTTCCAATCCATATAAAAAAAGAAGCAATCGAACAAACCTCTCACCACAAAGTTCTAGGAGTAACAATTGATGAAAATCTCAGCTGGTTCTACCCACATATCTCACCTATGCAAGTACTTGTCCCAAAGAGTATACCAGTTGACTAAAATTAAACACTTCCTTGACTACCACTCAAGGAAATTATTCTTTCAAGCTTATATACAATCCTCAATAGACTATGCCTCAACCCTATGGGATTCTGCCAGTGCAAACACTATGAAACCCCTATTAAGTCTGTATAAACGTGCTCTCAAACTTATCCTCCTGAAGAAAACAAATTTACTCGAAGTGGATTATACTCAGTTAAGTATTCTCCCCCTACAACAAAGACTAAAATATAACAAATGCATACTGATGTTTAAGATAATGGCAGGAACTGTCCCCACATCCTTAAGAGATAAGTTCCCAATGAATCATGCCAGAAATACTGAAAAGCCAAGTATCCCAATCCCAAGAATAGACTTATACAAATCTAGTTTACTATACTCAGGCCCTGTACTGTGGAACTCCCTTCCCGATTCAATTAAAGAGCACCAATCATTGACGACCTTCAAAAATCACCTTCTAATCCACTTGATGCATCAAAACTAATGAACCAGTCCTCACCCTGCTGGATATATATAATTCTTCCCCTTTCTCTCTCTTCCTGTGTGTGTGTGTGTGTGTGTGTGTGTGTGTGTGTGTGTGTGTGTGTGTGTGTGTGTGTGTGTGTGTGTGTGTGTGTGTGTGTGTGTGTGTGTTGCAATTTTTTTTTTTTTTTTTTTTTTATAAGTATCTTATCATTGTGTAGTTGTAACTGAATTTAAAGAGCATATTTTTGATTTTTTTTTTTCGTATCACATTTATCATATGTTTTTTAAAAATTTTTTTATGTGCATAACTAGAAAGATAGATAGTATTCAGTGATGATATTATTGGTCAGTTGATAATTGTACGCAACACTACCTGGCTTAAAATGTACTGTGTACTACTCACTCTCTCTTCTCTCTCTCTCTCTCTCTCCTCTCTCTCTCTCTCTCTCTCTCTCTCTCTTCTCTCTCTCTCTCTCTCTCTCTCTCTCTCTCTCTCTCTCTCTCTCTCTCTCTCTCTCTCTTCTCTCTCTCTCTCTCTCTCTCTCTCTCTCTCTCTCTCTCTCTCTCTCTCTCTCTCTCTCTCTTTTTTCTTACCTGTTGTCTAAACATGTTACCATCTATATTGAGAAATACTTTATTCACACTTTGTACTATTTAATAATCATGTGCTGAATGTAGTTGATTTTTGTTGTTGTTGTTGTTTTGAGTGGGGTTTTTTGTTTGTTTGTTTGTTTGGTTTTTGTGTGTTTGTTTTGTTTTCTTTTGTTTTATTTTATTTCTTTGTTTGTTTTGTTTTGTTGCTTTGCCTTGTTTTTGTTTGGTTTCCTTATTCAAATCAAAATCATCATTGATTCTCACTTCATATTTCGTTTCTGAATGAGTGCCTTTTTATAACATTACCTTTAATATTGTATCTCTGTCTTATTTCTTACCTGATGTTGTTCTTTCTTCCCTTTTATCAAAATTTTATGTTTTATGGGATTATTTTGATGATATATGGCGGTGGATTGATGTTTTCAGTCATTTAACGTCACCATGTTCTCATATTTGATCTTTAATTATTGTGCCTTTTTTCTGTTTTGTTTTGTTTTGTTTGTTTGTTTGTTGTTGTTGTTTCTTGTTTTATTTTAATTTTTTTATATTCAAATCAGAGTTATCATTGATTCTTATTTCTATTTTCGTTTCTGAATGAGTGCCTTTTTATAACATTACCTTAATATTGTATCTCTGTCTTAATTCTTACCTGTTGTTTGATACTTGGTATGGTTTCTTGCGCTTGGTAATTGTATCACTATAATTGTTGTTTAGTTGAGGCTATCCTTTTATCTTGATGTTATCCCTGAAAAGGGCGGGGACTGGATGTAAAAAAGCACACGAGTGCTTATCTATTATCCTCGAATAAAAGAATTTTGCCTTGCCTTTGCCTTGCCTTGCCTGTCTCTCTCTCTCTCTCTCTCTCTCTCTCTCTCTCTCTCTCTCTCTCTCTCTCTCTCTCTCTCTCTCTCTCTCTCTCTCTCTTCTCTCTCTCTCTTTCTCTCTCTCTGTGATATTCTCTCAGTATGATGTTAAAGTTGAAATATCAAAACAAAGTTATACATTGGCTTATAATTGAAATTGACGTCATACAATTACGTAATTGCAATAAACAGTAACTCCTGGGAAAGGCGACAGCTGAAATATTGGGGATTACATAATGGTATATGCTGGCTGTTCTACTTTTGCTTTATTATCTATCTATCTATCTATCTATCTATCTATCTATCTATCTATCTATCTATCTATCTATCTATCTATCTATCTATCTATCTATCTATCTATCTATCTATCTATCTATCTATATCTATATCTATATCTATCTATCTACATCTATCTATATCTATATCTATATCTGAATCTATCTATCTATCTATCTATCTATCTATCTATCTATCTATCTATCTATCTATCTATCTATCTATCTATCTATCTATCTATCTATATATATATATATATATGTATATATATATATATATATATATATATATATATATATATATATATATAGTCATATATAGTCATATATAGTCATATATATATAGTCATGTATATATAGTCATATATATATAAAGTCATTCGGATGAGACTCGAAACCGAGGCCCCGTGTGCGAATGCACGCAGAACATCTTGCGCACACGTTAAAAACCCGTTCCACCTTTCGGAAGAGTAGGCCATCGTGTGCCGGTAGGAGCGGATGACAAAAAAATAAACAAACCAGCATGCACACAGGTGTGGTGTTTAGACACCATCCCTGAGGAAAAATCGGGGAGTTGGAGTCCCAGAGCGGCTCGGGGCTATAGGGATATGGCAACGTTCTGGTGGCTCCTACGACGGTACTGGAACCATTCGTATTGGTCAATGCCCTTCCTATGGATCATTCCAGTGCCGTGGAGAGGAGGGGTCTGCTGCATGGTTAACAGCTTGCCCTCCATACATACTTGCCCAGGCTTTGCGCTAAAAAGACTAGAACGCAACTCCATAGTCTTCCGAGACTGATGAGTGCCTACTATATATATATATATGGCGCTCCACCACAAAATGAGTAGCTTAGCACATAATCCACTTTTCCACTAGGAGTGTGTGTGTATGTGTGTGTGTGTGTGTGTGTGTGTGTGTGTGTGTGTGTGTGTGTGTGTGTGTGTGTGTTGTGTGTGTGTGTGTGTGTGTGTGTGTGTGTGTGTGTGTGTGTGTGTGTGTGTGTGTGTGTGTGTGTGTGTGCCCCGGTCGCCATGTGTGTGTGTTTATTTATTTATTTATTTGTTTATTTATTTGTTTGTCTGTTTGTTTATTCTTTGATATCGGGAATAATAGAGTAAGCACTAATGTGTAATTTAACATGCAGTCCCCGTGTGTATGCAAATTTTGTAAATTCTGTCATCGGTTCCCACCAGCACACAATGACCTACTCTTATGAAAAGCGGAACAGAATTATCGTGTGCGCAAGAAGCGTTCTGCGTGTGTTCACACAAGGGGCCTCGGTTTATAGTCTCATCCGAAAGACTTTCGGGGAGAGTGGAGTCAGCACTGATGTTAACACCAGGGGAAAAATCCTATTAACGGAATCGAACCCGGGTCGTCAAATTACGAGCGCAATGTTCTGACCACTAGAATATCCCATCCCCCTGTGTGTGTGTGTGTGTGTGTGTGTGTGTGTGTGTGTGTGTGTGTGTGTGTGTGTGTGTGTGGTGTGTGTGTGTGTGTGTGTGTGTGTGTGTATGTGTGTGTGTGTGTGTGTGTGTGTGTGTGTGTGTGTGTGTGTGTGTGTGTGTGTGTGTGTTGTATGTACAATACACGTAATGTATAGCACTTTAAGTCATGGCAGACTTCTCTATAATTATGTGTTGTATGTACAATACACGTAAGGTGTAGCACTTTAAGTCACGGCAGAGTTCTGTCTGTGTTGTATGTACAATGCACGTTATGTATAGCACTTAAAGTCACGGCAGATATCTCTATAATTATGTATTGTATGTACAATACACGTAATGTATAGCACTTTAAGTCACGGCAGATTTCTGTCTGTGTTGTATGTACAATACACGTAATGTATAGCACTTTAAGTCATGGCAGACTTCTCTGTATGTGTTGTATGTACAATACACGTAATGTATAGCACTTTAAGTCATGGCAGACTTCTCTGTATGTGTTGTATGTACAATACACGTAATGTATAGCATTTTCAGTCATGGCAGATTTCTCTGTATAATATTCTGGGGAGACCTCGTGACCACAAGAGCAACGGCATCCATTTAATTCATGTATAAACTTGTTTTTGCTTCCATATAAGAGTGACTTTTCCGACAGAATTTTGCCAGTGAAAATTCTATCTGGTTACCGCCGTTCATGTACATGGGCTAAACACACGTTTCTTGTGGGCCCTTGTAGTTTTTGTTTTACTCATCCGCAAGACTTGCGCTCAGACCACCACTCCTAGTCTAGAGGATAATCTAACAGTGTTGTGCTTTCTAGGCAGGTGCGTTACCTCTGGACCACCTTGCACACACTTCCGTGCTTGCATACGTGCGAGCGTATGTGTGTGCGTGCGTGAGTGCGTACATGCATGTATATGTTCGTTCTTGTATGTTACATCTGTTCACTATAAGTGACGTTAGAGAAATAAGAGACATATAGCAAATTAAAATTATATAATTAAAAAAACACACGGACAAATATTTATAAAATGGGTATTAAAGCATTTATGTAAGGCTTAAAAATTAAAATAGGGAAAACAATGTCAAAGAATTTCAAAGAAACGCAAAAACTGGGATTTGTACAAGAGAATCCCAAATAGCAAACAGAATTTTTTCACTCACTCACTCACTCAGTCCCATGTCCCAAAGGACGTAGGGGGGACATGAGAGAAGACGCAACAGAGATCTTTTTCCATGCTTCACGATCCTGTGTGGCTAGTAGGAGGTGTTGCAGGGGTTGGGCGGTCCAGTCTTTGATGTTGTCAACCCATGATTTCTTTGGGCGGCCTCTTCTTCTCTTGCCCTCGACTGTTCCTTGCAGGATGGTTTTTGCTAGGGTGTTGTGTCTTGTGGTGTGACCAAACCACATCAGCTTTCTCCTCTTTATGGTGGAGAGCAAAGGCTCTTGGGGGCCCACACGCTTTTTGATTTCTTCTTTCACATAGTTATTGGTCTTGTGTTCTTTGTATGATATTTTGAGGAGTCTTCTGTGGCACTTGTTCTCGAATGCTTGGATTCTCCTCTCTAACTCTGCTGTCAGAGTCCATGATTCACAGCCATATAGGAGGATAGATATCACGAGGGATTTGTAAAGGTGGTATTTGGAGCAGAAGCTGATGTTGTTGCTTCTGATTATCTTCTCGAGTCTGACTAGAGCAGATGTTGCTGTTGCAATGCGAGCTTTCACTTCCTTGTTTGATGTGCCATCTTTTGTTAGGATGGAGCCTAAGTATTTAAATTGGCTCACCTCTTCTAGTGTTTCTCCATTCATCTTTATTTCCGTGATGTCATTACTCGCGCTGTTGACCATGATCTTTGATTTCTCTGTACTGACCTCCATGCCCTATGCGCTCACTCGATCTGTTAAATTGTCTGTGAGGATTTGCAGTTCTTGTTTGCTGCTGCCCATGAGGTCAATGTCATCTGCAAATCTGAGGTTGCAAAGGGGTCTTCCACCAATGGAGATGGAAGTGTGGTGGTTTTGCAGTGTCTCTGTCATGATGTTTTCGAGGAAGAGGTTGAAGAGTACAGGTGAGAGAAGGCAGCCCTGGCGAACCCCAACCGTGGTCTTGAAGAACTCGCCCACGTGACTGTTCATAAAAACTGCACTTCTTGCGTTCTCGTACAGAGCTTTGATGACTTCAATTAGGCAGCTGTCAATGTTGAAGTGCCTGAGTACTTGCCAGAGGCCGTCATGCCATACCCTGTCAAAGGCCTTTTTGAAGTCTATGAAATTGTGGTACAAATCTTTTTGGTGTTGGAGATGCTTCTCTATCAGAATTCTCAGATTGAAAATGTGTTCCATTGTGCTGCGTTTTGGTCTTAAGCCCGCTTGTTCTTCTGCCAGGAGTTTTTCTGCTTGGTTTTTTAGTCTGTTGAGGACTACCTGCAGCATGATCTTGCTAGGATGACTTATGAGACTGATGGTTCTGTAGTTCTGGCATTGTTTGAGGTTTCCTTTCTTTGGCAGGGGTATTACAAGAGACTGTGTCCATTCTTTTGGCCATTCTTTGGTGTCGTGGATCTTCTGACAAAGTTCTGTGACTTGCCTTGCTGTTTCATTCCCTCCATTTTTTATGAGTTCAGCTGGGATGTTATCGATTCCAGGGGACTTCCCCTTCTTCAATTGTATAATAGCTGCATCTACTTCACACCTTAGTATTGGTGGGTCTTTATCTTGGTGTTCAGGAGGTTTGTCAGAAACTATGTTTGTGTCTGGGCATAGTGGGTAGTTGTACAATCCCTCACAGTATTCTGTCCAGCGTTGGAGGATGGCATTGTTTTCCGTTAAAAGATTTCCTTCTTTGTCTTCAATAACAGAGGCTTTAGGCTGTGTGGTTTTCGTTAGTGCTTTCAAAGTGTCGTAAGCTGTTTTGCTGTTTCCCTTGGTCATTCCAGCTTCGATGTTGTTGCATTGTTCTTCTATCCACGCTTCTTTGGCTTCTCTCATCTTTTTCCTCACTTCTCTGTGGCTATCCATGTACTTGTTGTTGGCTTCTTGACTTGTGAACTTTTGCTTCTTAAGTTCTCTTCTTTTGTCGCAGAGGTCAAGAGCCTCATTTGTCACCCAGGGTTGTTTCTTTGTTCAGCTTCTTCCTAATGTTTCTTCTGCTGCTGTCGTTAGCACTTCTTTGATGTTGTTGGCTAGTGTGTCCACATCATTGTCGATGGCTGTGAGTGCGGCGAACTTTCCTCCAATGTTGGCTTGGAAGATCTCAACCACTGTTGGGTCTTTGAGTTTTTCCAGGTCGAATCTTTTGCGTGGGCTTTTTGGCTGATGTTTTGCTTTCAGTTTCAGCTTGATGGTGGTAAGTACAAGGTCGTGGTCACTGCCAATGTCAGCTCCTGGGAATGTTCTTGTGTTTGCCTTGTTTATGCTGGATTTGAATCTTTGGGGTGACAGAATGTAATCAATTTGATTATGAATCAGACCATTTGGTGAGTGCCAGGTTGATGTTCTGGATGGCTTGTGAGGGTGGAGTGTGTTAGCCAAAGTCAGTTTGTGCAGCCGCTGTCCTCAGTCATTTGTTTCAGAGGAAACATATGGTACAGCGGAATGTTTTCATCTGACAGAAAGACATATAGATATTGCCAAAAGCATTATTGCTTGAAAAGTTTCTTATATGTGCTTGTGTCCGTGCATGCGTGCGTGTGCGCGCGCGCACGCACGCGCGCGTTTGTGTGTGCGTGCGTGCGTACCGTGCGTGTGTGTGTGTGCGCGCGCGTGTGTGTGTGATGTCTGTGTGTTTGTGTGTGTGTGTGTGTGTGTGTGTGTGTGTGTGTGTGTGTGTGTGTGTGTGTGTGTGCGCGCGCGCGCGTGAGCGCAAAGGTGTGTGTTGTGTGTGTTCGTATGTGTGTGTGTGTGTGTGTGTGTGTGTGTGTGTGTGTGTGTGTGTGTGTGTGTGTGTGTGTGTGTGTGTGTCTGTCTGTCTGTCTGTCTGTCTGTCTGTCTGTCTGTCTGTCTGTTTGTCTGTGTGTCTCTGTGTCTGTTCAAATTCATTTAACGTCTTTTCACAAATTGTGTGTGTCTGTGTGTGTGCGTGTGTTTATTTTATATACTCATTAAAATTCTTTTATATCGAGGATAATGGAATAAACTCTCATATGCCTTCTTACATCCAATCCTCGTGTGTATGCATTTTGTAAATCTTGTAACCTGTTCCCAACTGCACACGATGGCCTACTCTTACGAAAAGCGGAATATTATTTAAGCTTTGTGCAAGATGTTCTATGTGCGTACGCAAACGGGGCCTTGGTTTACAGTCTTATTGGAAAAATTTTTATGAGAAGTGGAGTCAGCACTGATGCTAACTCCAGAGGAAAAATCTCAATGGAATTCGAATCTGCCCGCGTGCGAGCATGTGTGTGTGTGTGTGTGTGTGTGTGTGTGTGTGTGTGTGTGTGTGTGTGTGTGTGTGTGTGTGTGTGTGTGTGTGTGTGTTACGTGTGTGTACGTGTGTGTACGTGTGTGTGTGTGTGTGTGTGTGTGTGTGTGTGTACGTGTGTGTGTGTGTGTATGTGTGTAAGTAAGTAAGTAAGTAAGTAAGTAAGTAAGTAAGTAAGTAAGTAAGTAAGTAAGTAAGTAAGTAAGTAAATAAGTAAGTAAGTAAGTAAGTAAGTGTACTGATTATTTCAAGCACTCACTTATCAGTGATCAGATCTTCATGCCCATTACAGATCCTGCCTTCATACAGTCACATCACAAACATTCTGCGTTTTAGAAAGAATACCTTTTATTAGTAAAACAGGAGTAAATAAAAAAGTAACAAGAACAATGGTGTACACATCAAGAAAATTCAATGAAAAGCGTATTTAAAACATTTGAGTTCACACAAACATAGCTTCTAAAATCTAATAACAGTTTTGAAGGCTGGCAAAGTATAATCAAAAGTTCAAATTCTAAAGACTGGTAGATATTTAACGCATTTTTCATGAACCAACACTAAGCCATGCGAAAACGTTTTTTTTACAAGCATGATTCGATATGCAGTACACATTTTGATAACTTCATGCCAAATCAATAAGTAGTAGTGGTAGTTGTAGGCACCCATCGGTCTTGGAAGACTATGCACTTGTCTCTAGTCTTTAGAGCGAAAAGCCTGGGTAGGTAAGTATGGAGGGCAAACTGTTACCCATGCAGTAGACCCCCCTCTCCACGCCACTGGAATGATCCATTGGAAAGGCAATGACCGATAGGAATGGTTCCAGTACCAAGGTGGGACTGAGTTTTAACATGTCCAAAGATGTTTTGTGTGCGTTTGCACATCGGCCTTGGTTTATAGTCTCCTCCCAATGACTTTGACATTTAGTTGATTTTTTTGTCAAACTGGGAAGAAAGGGCAAGGCAGGGTAGAATCCAGAACCACACGATTTACTTGTTGGCAGGCAAAGGTCTTAACCATCCTGCCACCTTCCTTCCTCAAGAAGAATATGACTTATCATTCCTACAGTGAATAAGCTTATGAACAAACTTTGATTTGTTTTCACAAGATACAGTGCTATATAAATTCCATGTATTAATAATAACAATAATAATAATAATAATAATAATAATAATAATAATAAATAATAATAATAATAATATAATAATAGTAGTAGTAGTAGTAGTAATAATAATAATAATAATAATAATAAATAATAATAATAATAATAATAATAATAATCTTTTTCTTCTTCTTCTTCTTCTTCTTCTTCTTCTTCTTCTTCTTCTTGTTAAATGTGGCGCTCCACCACGAAATGAGTCGCTTAACACATTACCCAATTTTGCGCTAGGAGCCTTTAAAGGCAGGTGGGGGTCAAGTTGTCAATTTTGAGATTTTGATTGATTATTAAACTAGGTCTGTTTATTTACCTTATAATGAAATATCAAGGCATCATTTTTATTCCTTTTGCTTTTAAATGTGTTTTGAAAATACCAAAGCACTCACTCTGACAACCTGTTACTAAAATAAACTTGCCCGGTTTCTCATTTTGTCCCATCTTGCAGTCTATCATTTCAATTTGTAATAATGTTGCACAGAATTGTCCGATTTTCAATCTGTTTTTTGTATTTGATAGCCACTTTATTGCACATTAATAACATGTCAATAACTTAAAATTGACCTCAGGTGCACTCCGTCTCTTATGTGGTGGAGCGTCATAAATATTATTAACAACAGTCAGTTTCCCTCATTTTCTGCTCCTCTCAGCGGCTAAATATTTCAACCTATCCCAACCCAGATGGGGTCATCTGGTGCTAATTATAGCAGGAACTGATCACACTTGGACAAGGTAAAAGGAAGGAGCAGCTAAATTTAGCACATTGATCTGAGTGTTATTGAATTTGTGTGCTGTGAATATATTAGCATTGCAATGTACCCCCCTACCCCCTCCCTGGATTTTGATGTTTGCATTTGTCCAAGGCTGTATGACATACACAACGTGAAAGAGCAGGTGAAATAGATTTCAAAAATGTTGAAACATAATTTTTTAAAAGCACAACTTCTCAAATGTTGTATCCGTTTTAAATCTTGGGAAAAAATCATCCAAATTTTACATACATGAAATGATACATGTTCATTTCATTTCTTGCACATCATTATAGTCCATGACAAACATATAAATTAAAAGCATTTCCAAATTGAATGATTTGATAGCATCCTATTAGGTATAAAGAACAAGGCTTGCAGATTCCTGGGATTTGGGGACTGATCCTCATCCATAGTGTGGGCATTACTGTGGTCAGTGTTTTGTGTGAAGTAGAGTGTGTGTGTTTAAATTTCCTTTTTGGGTGAACTTCTTTCCACAAAAGGCACAAGTGTATGGTTTTTCTCCTGTGTGGGTTCTAATGTGGCGAGTTAAATATTGTTTCATGGTAAACTTCATATGACAATATGTGCACTTGTGTGGTTTTTCCCCCGTGTGGGTTCTAATGTGGTTAGTTAATTGTTGTTTCCTGGCAAACTTCATATGACAATATGTGCACTTGTGTGGCTTTTCTCCTGTGTGGGTTCTAATGTGGCGAGTTAAAACCTGTTTCGTGGTAAACTTCATATGACAGTATGTGCACTTGAATGGCTTTTCTCCTGTGTGGGTTCTAATGTGGACAGTTAAAGCCTGTTTCGTGGTAAACTTCATATGACAATATGTGCACCTGTGTGGCTTTTCTCCTGTGTGGGTTCTAATGTGGCGAGTTAAAACCTGTTTCGTGGTAAACTTCATATGACAATATGTGCACTTGTGTGGCTTTTCTCCTGTGTGGGTTCTAATGTGGTTAGTTAATTGTTGTTTCCTGGTAAACTTCATATGACAATATGTGCACTTGTGTGACTTTTCTCCTGTGTGGATTCGAATGTGGTATGCCAAATTACTTTTCTTGGTGAAAGTCTTACCACAATATGAGCATTTGTAAGGCTTTTCGTTTGTGTGGGTTTGAATGTGGCATGTTAAATTTTCTTTCTGGCTAAATGTCTTTTTGCAATATGTGCAGCTGTATGGCTTTTCTCTAGGGTGGATTAGCATATGTCTTCTTAAGTCTATGTTGTATCTGTATGACTTCTCACAATGTGAACACGTGTATAGCCTTTCTCCTGTGTGGACTCCCATGTGCCTTTCTAGCTTGCTTTTATTATCAAATGGTTTTCCACAATACTCACATAAGTGATATTTTTTCTTTGTACAAACCGTCATGTCTCCTTCTGTAGCAGTCTGTTTCCTCTGAGTTGTTTCACTGTCAGCATCTTTCACCTCACCCAAGTCATCAGGTATAAAGTCATCCTTGTTTGCCAGGTTTTGATACTGTGTAGGTGTTTTGCACCTGTCTCTTTCTTTGTCTTTCAACATTTGTCTTTTTTTAAAGGTGCATTGAGCTGACTTGCCATTTGTTATTGTTTCATCACTGCTGTGTGAAGCTGGGTCACAATCCTTCTGTTGTGTACTTGTGTTGTTGCTGTTTGCATTGCTTTGTTCACTCAATGTTTGCTCACAGTCAGTGTACTTGTAAGTCTTGCTCCCTGTATGAGTTTGTCTGTGGCTATATAAGTTATATTTTGACAGGAAAACCTTTCCACATTCATTGCACTTATATGTGTTTTCTTTAAGGAGAGTTTTTCTGTGTCTGTCAAAATCAATTTTCCTTGCAAAGCTTCTTCCACTGTCTGTGCATGTATATGTCTTTTGACCTGTGTGAATTTGGCTGTGTTCTTTTAACTTATATTTAGTAGTGAACACTTTTCCACAGTCATCACACAAGTATGTTTTTTGTGCTGTGTGCTTTCCCATAGGACCTTTGACAGCAGTGTTTTGTTCAGTGCCTTCTCCACTGTCAGGTATTGTTTCCAGGTTTACCTGCCTTCTACAGTGTAATGTCTGACTAGAGGCTGCACTCTTTTCACAGAGATATGGCTTAAATTCTGAGGAACCTGAAAGATGCTTTTTCACACAAAAATTACAGATGAAAACCTCACCACACTTTATGCATGTGCATTGATTGTCTTGAGCTTGTACAATTCCTGCTGCCTTCCTTTCAGGTGTGTCATAGTTGTCTTTTGTGATGTGACCATACTCAGCTCTGCTGTGTCTTGAAATGTCTTTCCTGATTTCTTTTGTAATCTGAAAGAATGTCTCGATATTATTCTTCAGCTCTTTAATACCACACCTGTTCATAACACCACCGGACAAAAGGGATCTAGGAACACATACAGTGAAGTCACACGTGTCCTTGATCAGTTTGACTTCCCCTGGGAAAGAAACACCTGTACCAAGGATCCCATATTCAGCAACAGCAGTTACACCTTCTTTTATATCATGAATATCTGCAGTGTTGTCACAGTTACATGTACAGCCAGTGGGTACATTTCCAATATCCTCTGCTTTAGTGCACCAGTACTCAGTGGTTTCCTGCTTGCACTGAATTTTCTGATAGTGGTTAGCTGTCTGTTCTGGGAATCTACTTGTCTCAGGCAGGTGTTGGGAATGTTCATGTTCAGTCACAGCATCTGTGTTGACAGCTGTGTTGGTCTGTGCTGAAGAGTCCTCTGTCTTGATGTTGGCTTTGCTGGGTTGCCCTGGGTCATGTTGGAGAACTGAAGCCATCTGCAACAACATCAACATCAACAACAACAACAACAACAGCAACAGCAACAGCAGCAACAACAACAACAACAACAACAGCAACAACAGGTCATGAAAGGTGCTAGAATCAAGGTGAGGTGATGTGTTTCGTTCTATACACGTTACTGTTTTAAGTGCTATGTGTTTGTGTGAGCGCTTGTAATATTCAAGGAGTTGAGGTTTTCTTTCTACTTCTCTTTCAGAGTTTTACCAGAAAGGCTACAGCAGTTATAGCAATTAGCAGAAAGAAGTGTATCTTTTGGTCGTTTTGTTCACATGTATGTGCTTCCTTTTGTCTTAGATAAATTATCAGATGAGAAAACAGTAAACAATGAATCTTAGCAACACTAACTAGCAAAATGCATATTTTTTTATGTGTATATTCAGCAAGGAACTGTTTATAAGAGGTTGAACATTTGACATCCTGCCCCCTTGTGTGTTTGGAAAGATACCAGCAACAACAACTGCCACAGATGATGTAACATGTCAATGACTCATCAACCCTCCCCCCCCCCCCAACTACACACACCGTCTCTACCCCACAGCAGTCAGTTGTCACCCCATTCAGCCCACTGACCACACTTGGACTGGGTGAAAGGAAGGGGCATGCTAAACATAGCACCATGGACAGAGTAATATTGAATCTGTGGCTATGACAGCTATCTCTACCCCACAGCAGTCAGTTTCCACCACATTCAGTGCCTTTCAACTGTTATTTATTTCATCCATCTCAACCCAGTTGGGGCCAGCTGATGCTATTTATAGCAGGAACTGACCACTCTTGGACTAGGTGAAAGAAAGGGGCATGCTAAACTTAGCACCCTGGACAGAATGATATTGAATTTGTGGCTATGACACACTATCTCTACCCCATAACAGTCAGTTTTTACCACATTCAGTGCCTTTCAACTGCTATTTATTTCATCGCCCTAACCACTAGACTATAGCTGCAGCTATCAACAACCACTGCCTGTCATTAATAAAAGAAAATTGTTTGAAAGACTTGGAAATATTCAAACTACAATGAATAAGACAACTTTCGATGGACAAACACAATAACAACTGGTTTAATATGTAATGTGTAAACGTCCTTTTTAATTTTTTTTTAAAATATATATCTCATGTAGCAATGTTTCCAGTCGGAATAACCATTTTGATTTTTTGTTTTCTGAATTCAAACACTCATACTCATGTATTTCTGTTTTTGAGTCCACACCAACACACACTCACCCCCCCCCCCCCACACACACACACCACACCCTCCCACCACCCACACCTGCCCCCCTCAAGCACACACAACCCCTCTACACACACACACACACACCACAACACACACACCACACACACCACACACAAGAGAGAGAGAGAGGAGAGAGAGAGAGAGAGAGAGAGAGAGAGAGAGAGGAGAGAGAGAGAGAGAGAGAGAGAGAGAGAGAGAGAGAGAGGAGAGAGAGAGAGAGAGAATCCTTTTGGTTAGTAAAAAATAACTGAATAATAGATTGTTTTGCTTCAAAGTTTGCTTATGGAGCTTGACAAACTTAACATACAGACTAAATGGGAATGCAAAGTATCTTCTCTTCATCTTTCTTCCCCTACCACTTCCACACACACACAAGGCAGACAGTATAGTTCAGGGCATCATAAATGACTAGAAAATGCAAATGCTTGAAGAAAACTGCTTGTGCAAATCAAAGACAAAGACAGAGAAACAGACAGGTAAGAAATAAAGAATTACCTTGTCCATATTTTCACAATGACATTCATCCACAAACTGACAGTGGATCACACACCCAGCTCTCGAAGTATTTTGAACTGTTCTCAGACATCTGTCGAGCCATGGATGTGCTCAGTGTTCTATGACAATGGATGAATGCATGTGCTGTACTATTAAAAAATGAAACGTTGAGGTTGGTCGAGGCGGGAGTAAAATAACTTCAGAAAAAGTTAGAATACTTTGTTTCCTCTTTTACAGTGCTTCACAACAATTTTAATGGGTAGCTGTTATTGTCATTATGTTTGTTATTGTATTCCTTCTATCTGTTTCTCTGGCAAGCTGGCTAACAGACTATCTAATTGTCTGGGTGTTGTTTGGTGTTTTGGGGTGGGGGGGGGGTGCTGCCTCATCTTCTGTGACGTCCCTGTCTTGCTGTTCCCATGCCGCTCATTTCAATCTACCCACTCCAGCCATACCCAGATTCCTTATGTCTCATCCTCAGAGTCAGGAGTCCACTGGGAGCCCATCAACATTAGTCTGTCATGGGCCCACCAGCCAGAGGGGCCCTGCACTGCTGCTGGGTCACTTTGGTTGTGTTCAGTGGTGCTTGTTCTGAGCTAACATAGCAGGACACCACCTACTAAGCCCCCTACTAACAACAGTATTAGCTCAGTTGCAGAGCCAGACTGAGTGAGTCACCCACCTGAGGTGACAACCACCACAACGTCCCTCCAATGACCAACACCCCAAACCTCCAACCCCAAATGCTTTGACACAAACTCACCACACACACAGAAGTGTATGGGGAAACAATCTGAGGTCACTGTGAGACAAGAGCATTATTATTAGAGTATTATTGCATGATTATGAATGGTGATGTGAATGACGTAAAGATGCTGCTGTGGAAGTGTATCTGCTTTGAAACTACTTGACAGGTTGTACTCTATGCTTACTATCATAATATATTTCCAGCGTCAACCTGGCCTGAGAGATACAGACACCTGCAAGACTAGTCAGGTTATTAGAGTTGGTCATTCAGATGAGACTATAAACCGATACCCGTGTGCGAACGCATGGAGAACATCTTGCGCACACGTTTAAACCCGCTCTGCCTTTTGGAATTGCCGGTCATTGTGTGCCGGTAGGAGCGGATGCCAACATTACATATAAAAAAGGACAGCATGCACACAGGTGTCTGTTTAGACACCATCTCTGAAGAAAAATCAGGGAGTTGGAGTCCCCAGTGTGGCTTTGGGCTGTATATATGTATTAAAAAATAATAATGGGTAGCGCTGCACTTGTGGCGACGCGCTCCTCCCAGAGAGAGCAGCCCAAATTTCACGCAGAGAAATCTGCTTTGAAATGAAGTGGTATTAATAAAATAAAGTAAAAATAGAGCAACATTCTCAAATTCGCATCCGTAAAGTGGATGAAGCTCGACTGTGTGGTCCTAGTCTCCCCACTAAGCCCACAGCACACTCCACTCCAGTTTGAAATCCAAGGCGCTGACACTGCGCCATGGTGGCTGGTGACAAACTTGCTTTCTTGCCTCATGGGGGCTGTGGTGTCGCCACAAGCCGGCGCCACATATATCAAAGATGGTAGTGGAGGGTGCATGCATAAAGTACAACACTGTCTTGGTGCCATGGGGTTTGTTACAGTGCAAAAGTGGGGGTTAGGACGGGGCTGAAAATGGCTCTTTAGGTAACATCTTAAAGTGGTGTGAAAGTGTAAAATGGGTGACAATAAACCCCACTACAAACACGTTCAAGTGAAACAGAAAAGGATGCGGCGTAAAGGAAAGATCACTGCACAAGTTTACAAATCGTCTTCTAAACCACTTTATGTCACAGCAGATTGGGCTGCTCTCACCGCAAGTACAGCGTTTACCCATTATGTATCTTCTTTTTCCTGTCTTCAGGTGTATTTGTTTCCCTATCAGAGTGGCTTTTTTTCTACTGAGTTTTGCCAGGGACAAGCCTCTTATTGCCGTGGGTTCTTTCACGTGCACAAAATAATCATGTGTAACACTCGGGACCTCGGTTTATTGTCTCATCCAAAAGACCACCACTCATGATCTAATGGATGGATGAAAAGTTTTGGGCCCAAACCGCACACTTTGACTCGGACTTTTCACTTTCTAGACAGGCCCATTACCTCTAGACCGAAACACTTAATAATTTATGAAATAACTATATTTTTAGATGTGTTTTAAACTGATCTTTGTTTTTGGTAAGTTTCAAAGTTTGAAAGCCTATCCTGAATACAAGTAGCTCGATTTGCACAGTTTATTTTACTATCTTTTTTAAAATTATTTTATACCACTTTATGTCACAGCGGATTTCTCTGCCTGAAATTCGAGCTAATCTCCCCGGGTAGAGCGCGTCGCCACAAGTGCAGCGCCTACCCATTTTTTTCCCCCTCAGGGATGGTGTCTAAACACAACACTGTGTGCATGCTGTTTTTTTTTATATATAATTTTGTCATCCGCTCCTACCGGCACACGATGGCCTGCTCTTCCGAAAGGCGGAACGGGATTTTAACGTGTGCGCAAGATGTTCTGCGTGCGTTCACACACGGGACCTCGGTTTATAGTCTCATCCGAATGACTTTGACATTCAGTTCGATTTTTTCGCCAAACTGGGAAGAAAGGGCGAGCTGGGTACGAACCCAGAAACTCGCGGTGTACATTTTGGCAGGCGAACGTCTTAACTATCCTGCCACCCCACCACATAATGAGACGGTGTGCACCTGATGTCAATTTTTAGTTATTGACATGCTATTAATGTGCAATAAAGTGGCTATCAAATACAAAAAAACAGATAGAAAATCGGACAATTCTGTGCAAAGTTATTACAAATTGAAATGATTAGACTGCAGGATGGGACAAAATGAGAAACGGGGCGAGTTTATTTTAGTAACAGGTTGTCAGAATGAGTGCTTTGGTATTTTCAAAACACATTTAAAAGCAAAAGGGATAAAAATTATACCTTGATATTTCATTAAAAGGTAAATAAACAGATCTAGTTGAATAATCGATCAAAATCTCAAAATTAACAACTTGACCCCCAACCTGCCTTTAAAGGCTCCTAGCGCAAAAGTAGGTAATGTGCTAAGGGACTCATTTCGTGGTTGGAGCGCCACATTTTGTTTAAATCTTTGATTATCTTGAGATTTGCAATAACTAGGCTTTAATATGCCCTTAAGAGAATTAGATTTGTACGTTTCAATCCTAAATTATTCATTTGTACTGTGGGTTAAGATAGTTTCTGAAGTTTATCTCTGATTCAGTATCTTATGTTACCTAAGGAAGTTTCATTTTTTTCTTATAAAAGGAACATCTTTGTCTACATTTAAAGATAATGTATTAAATCAATGCATGTTTGTGTATGTGTGTGTGTGTGTGTGTGTGTGTGTGTGTGTGTGTGTGTGTGTGTGTGTGTGTGTGTGTGTGTGTGTGTTGTGTGTGTGTGTGTCTTTGTTTTAACGTCTATCCACTAACAAGTGATTTTAGACTGGACAAGGAGAGGAGGATATAGGAGTGAATATATGTGTATTTGTTTGTAAAGTTGAATGAATGATACAAGGAAAAAACATCTAACCATGAGAAAGTCATTGAACTGCACATACAGAGAAGGCAAAGGAAAAAAGATAAAACTTGGGTAGGCCTAAGCTCGAATGCGTGCAAGTGTGTGTTGTGTGTTGTGTGTTTTGTGTTGGGGTTGTGTGTGTGTGTGTGTGTGTGTGTGTGTGTGTGTGTGTGTGTGTGTGTGTGTGTGTGTGTGTGTGTGTGTGTGTGTGTGTGTGTGGTGTGTGTGTGTGTGTGTGTGTGTGTGTGGTGTGTGTGTGGTGTGTGTGTGTGTGTGTGTGTGTGTGTGTGGTGTGTGTGTGTGTGTGTGTGTGTGTGTGTGTGTGTGTGTGTGTGTGTGTGTGGTGTGTGTGTGTATGTAGTGTGTGCGTGTGTGTGTGTGGTGTGTGTGTGTGTGTGTGTGTGTGTGTGTGTGTGTGTGTGTGTGTGTGTGTGTGTGTGTGTGTGTGTGTGTGCGTGCGTGCGTGTGTATGTATCGTTATCATAGGTAAAAACAAAGTGACATTTAAACAAGAAAAACACTAACTTTAAACCTAAAGCAAATGAGCAACTGGACTTCGAATCACAAATGCTGAACATTAATTTTAAAAAATCACTGAAAACATTTTTTAAGGAACGATCAGAAATGTCAGGCAAAGATGATTTTAACGTTTGGCATTCAACAGCATTTAACTACTGTTACAAATTTTGTTTTTAACCATTTAACTTTAACTCCTGTTACAAATTTTGTTTTTAACCATTTAACTTTCATCGATAAAGAAGTGAAGTAATTTGCCTGAGCTTTGCCATGCTATAATAGGGAACTTTCGAAGCTATATGTTTTAGGTTACAAGTCTGTATAACACGTTTATCAGAAATGTTACCAAGGTCTTTATCCAATAACTTCATTTGATTCTTTGATTCCTTTTCAATAAATTATAAGTCTCATAAATTGAAAGTGGATAAATCAACTCAATAGATCCTTCCTCATGTTTTGCGCCCCTTTTAGCGGCTCGGTCAGCCCACTCATTATAATACAATCCGAGATAAGAGGGGACCCAACAAAATATCACATCTGTTCCTCTCAAAGTTAGACAATGTATTAGGTGATTTTTTTTCTATCGCAATGTTAGAATGTGTTTTAAATGAACCAGACTGAAGAGATAGTAAGGCTGATTTTGAATCAACACAAACTAAAATTTTGAAGACAGAAAAAGGTAAGACATTTATATAGTTTAAAGACATAAGTATTGCAATGAGTTCCCCAGTATAAATAGATGACTTTTCCCAAGGTAATATGATTTTACAGTTTTAAGTTTGGGGATGACAAAGACTGCACCTGCTTGTTGACTGCTAAGAAGAGAACCATCTGTATAAATTTCCAAATAATTTGGGTATGTGTTTGCTATGTGTGATCTAAGGCAACTTATTACAATGTGTGGATTATCATCTTCTTGTAAGGTGTATGCTCAATGTCAAAATGTGCTTTGTTTTGCTCCCACATAGACAAGTTTTTGCTCTACATCAACATTCTCTGGAATGATTCCTGCTTTGTCTAACAATTCTTTCGAATAGGATCCAATAGTAGTTAAAGAGGAAAATTTTTTGCTCTTTTTGGAAAAATCAATATGGGATTTAATCTTTACCTCTTCTGGGACAAAATTGCTGCATGAGGAACTTCTAAAAAAAATATTTCACACATGCAAGTCGTCTGTATTCGTCTAAAGGAAGTACGTCTACTTCCTTATATGTGCCAAAAGATGATGCGTGGAAGGGAACACCAAGGGAAAGGCGATAAGCCTTACAATCTAAACTTTGTAAAAGAAATTGTGATTTAAGAAAAGAGCGCGTGTGCGCGTGTGCGCGCGCGCGCGCGCGCGGGTGTGTGTGGTGTGTGTGTGTGTGTGTGTGTGTGTGCCCGCGCATGCGTGAGTGCGTGCACAGGCGCACAGTGTAGGCGACCTCATTTAGATCTGTCAGCGTGGCCACAAAAGCAGCAGGGGTTTGTTTTGAAATTCAAGTTGAGGGGGAGAAAGTGGCGGCCTAGGCTTCTACTCAAACAAGGTGCTGCCTTGCTGTGATTAGTGGCTGAATTTAGGACACTGATGACAGGAGTTGGAAATGTGACCCCATTCTGTGAAAGAGAAGTTGGCGGCAGTTTGCTTCAGTGTTTGCTAAAGTCTCTCTACAATCTGGGATATCAGATGGACAGATCTCCCTGTGAGCATAAGGGGAGGGGGGTGGGTATCAGTATAGATAGTATCACCATTTTCTGGAAATTCTCTGCTGATTCTCTTTTCTAATTCTCTTTTCTATCTCTCTCATTGTTTCTGCCTTTGTCATTTTCTTTTGTCACCATATTTCTGTCTATTGTCTGCCTCCTTGGTCCATTCTTCTACCTGTTTTGCAGAAAGACTTTAAGGATTACACATTCTCTCCTACACGGAAGAGGGATGCACTGGGCCTGACTTGTGAGGTGCTTAACAACAGCACTAGGCATGTTTTGCTCATAGGACAGACAACACAAGCTACTGTCTGAGCTTTGAATTACAAAAGTGGGGGGAAGGGGGAGTGGTAAAAAGGGGTGTAAGATTGTAGCAGTTTGTGTCTGCCGTTCTGTGCATACATGTCCTCTATCTGTATGAATGAATGTTCATATGCTTGTATATGTTTGCATGTATGAGTGAGTTGTGTGTGTTTGCATGAATGTCTCCTACACGCGAGTCTACGTGCCGGTGTGTTTGTGAGTGTGTGTGTGTTGTGTGTGTGTGTGTGTGTGTGTGTGTGTGTGTGTGTGTGCGTGTGTCTGTGTGTGTCTGTGTGTGTGTGGTGTTTGTGTGTGTTTGTGTGTGTGTGTTTTGTGTGTGTGTGTATGTGTATGTTTGTGTGTTTGAAAGGTAAGGCTGGACACTAAAAACAATACAAACTAAACATACACACATGAGAAACTACTGTCTGATGAACTGCAAGAATGTTAACATTCAAATAAATACCCAAGCAGCAACCTCTGACCTTCACTACAGGTGTGTCACAGACAGACTGTTGCGTTTCTAGGCGCCCCTGTGTGCAGGTGATTGTTAGAGTGGGGGGAGGGGAGGGGGTGGAGACCAATCCTGCTGCTGCTGTTGATGGTCACAAGTTACATCGGAGAGAAAACACACATGGAGAGGAGAGAGGGGAGGGGGATGTGGATTTGGCGCCTTTTAGATAGGTTTATATGCTCAGAGAAGGGGAAAAAAGCGTTTATATAAAGCAGCAGTTGTGTATTGGTAGTGCGCCTTTCTGATTGGTTGTTATTGTCGTACAACTGCCACGTTTACTTAAGGGGCTTCACTGTTAACTGTCCAGTGCCACACATACCATGCAGTACGGCATTGCCTTGGTGCCGTGGGGTCTGTTACCGTGAAAAATGGGGGTAGGACAGGGCTGAAAACGGTTAGTTCGGTGGCATCTTTGCCAGAAACGGCGCCTTTTTCTTCAGGGGGTTGGGTATGCGTGCACGCAGGCGCGCGCGCGCTGGTGTTTGTCAGTGTGTTTGTTTGTGTGCGCACATGTGGCAGGTACCTGTGCTTTGGTGTGGTGCATCATATTGCTGTATATTGTCATAATTACTGTAGTCCCGGCTTGTTTTTTGTTGCCTACACTGTACCGCTTTCCTTCCGACAAACTAGCGTTCTTAGCCTTATGGGGCTGTGGTGTCGCCACAAGTCCGGCGCCACGCGTATCAAACATGGTAGAACAGGGTGTATGCATGCAGTACGGCATTGCCTTGGTGCCGTGGGGTCTGTTACCGTGCAAAAGTAAACGTGGGACGGGGCTTAAAACAGCTGTTTCAGGCGTATCTTTGCCAGAAACGGCGCCTTTTTCTTCCGGGGGTTGGGTATGCGTGCGCGCACGCGCGCAGGCGCTGGTTTTTGTCAGTGCGTTTGTTTGTGTCCGCGCATGTGGCAGACACCCTGTACCTTGGTGTGGTGCATCATATTGCTGTATATTGTCATTATTATTGTGCTCACTGCTTGTTTCTTGTTGCTTATAGAGTACCCGCTCTCCTTGCGACAATCTAGCCTTCTTAGAATTTGGGGGCTGTGGTGTCGCCACAAGTCCGGCGCCACGCGTATCAAAGATGATAGCACAGGATGTATGCATACAGTACGGCATTGCATTGGTGCCATAGGGTCTGTTACCGTGCACAAGTGAACGTGGGACGGGGCTGAAAATGGCTGTTTCGGTCGCATCTTTGCCAGAAACAGCGCCTTTTTCTTCAGGGGGTTAGGTATGCTGAAGAATACGGAAGAAACGTCGGTGTCGGATCTCATGGCACCAAAACCGTGCCCTACTCTATGCATACAATCTTTATAACCATTGTTGATGTGTGTGGCGCTGGACTTCTGGCGACACCGATCCCCCAAGATGGCAACCCCGCTCTTACATGACCAGGATTGTCGGAAGGAAGCGTGGTGCAGTGTAGGCAATGATGACCCCTACAACTGCCATCAAATAATTATTTTCATGCAATATCATGCACCAAAGCAAAGTGCAGGGTCTCACGAAACGCGCGCATACAAACAAACGAACACGCAAACACCAGCGAGAGCGCGCACGCGTGCACGCATACATACCCCCTCATGCACTAGATGAATTCGGAAAAGATATGAAGAAAACGCCGATTTCGGGCCCCTGACAATTGTACTTTTGCACAGTTACAGAGCCCAGGGCACCAAGACCCTACCCTACTCTATGCATACAATCTTTACAACCACTTTTGATGTGTGTGGCGCTGCACTTGTGGCCACATCGCTGCCCCGAAGATGGCAACACCGCTTTCACATGGCCAAGTTTGTCGGAAGGAAGCACGGTACAGTGTACACAATGATGACCCCTACAACTGCCATGAAATAATAATTTCATACAATATCATGCACCAAAGCAATGTGCAGGGTCTCCGCGAAACGCGTGCATACAAACAAACGCACAAGCGAACACCAGCGAGCAACGCACGCGCGCACGCATAAATGCCCCTTTATGCATGATCTGAAGAAAGAGCAACAGATGTGAAGAACACGCCAGTTTCCGGCCTTTGACACCCGCACTTTTGCACAGTTACAGAGCCCACGGCACCAAGAACGTGCCCTACGCTATGCATACAATCTTTATAACCATTTTTGATTTGTGTGGTGCTGGACTTGTGGCAACACTGATGACCCGAAGATGGCAACCCCACTCTCACATGGCCACGTTTGTCGGAAGGAAGCATGGTACAATGTAGGCAATGATGACCCCTACAACTGCCATCAAACAATGATTTCATACAATATGATGCACCACAGCAAAGTGCACGGCCTCCGCTACACGTGCACAAACAAACAAACAAACACACAGGCAAACAACAGCGCACGCGCGCACACATGCATAGGCCTACCCCCAATTTCACACACAGAAACAGGCCCATTTGGAAAAGATGTGACGAAAACGCCGGTTTCGGGCCCTTCACACCCGCACTTTTGCATAGTTACAGAGCCCACGGCACCAAGACCATGCCTTAATCTATGCATACAATCTGGAAAATCAGTTTGAATGTGTGTTGCGCTGGACTTGTGGCAACACCGCTACCCTGAAGATGGCAACCCGCTCTCACATGACCAGGTTTGTCGGAAGGAAGCATGGTACCGTGTAGGCAATGATGACCCCTTGAACTGCCATCAAATAACAATTTCATACAATATGATGCACCACAGTAAAGTGCAGGGTCTCCGCCACACTTACGCACAAAAAACAAACGAACAGGCAAACACCAGCGAGCGTGCGCATGCGCACACGCATACATACCCTCCTATGTATAAGCTCAAGAAGGCGTATTTGGAAAAGATGTGACGAAATCACCAGTTTCGGACCCCTGACACCAGCAGTTTTGCACAGTTACAGAGCCCACGGCACCAAGGCCGTTCCCGACTCTAAGCATACAATCGTTACAACCATTTTTGATGTGTGTGGCGCTGGATTTGTGGCAACACCGCTTTCCTGAAGAGGGCAGTCCCGCTCTAACATGTTCAAGTTTGTTGGAAGGAAGCATGGTACAGTGTAGGCAATGGTTACCCCTACAACTGCCATCAAATACTACATTTAGAGAATTTGATTCACCACTGCAAAGTGCAGGGTCTCTGCCACACCTGCGAAAAGAAACAACCCCACAGGCAATATTCAGCGAGCGAGCATACGTGCAGGCATACATACCCCCTTATGCATGAGCTGGAGAAGGTGGAAAAGATGTCAGGAAAACGCTGATTTCGGGCCCCTGACACCCGCACCTTTGCACAGTTACAGAGCCCACAGCACCAATACCGCTCCTTACTCTATGCATACAATCTTGACAACCCTTTTTTATGCGTGTGTCGCTGGACTTGTGGCGACAACTCTGCCCCGATGATGGCAACCCCGCTTTCACATGGTCAAGTTTGTCGGAGGGAAGCATGGTACAGTGTAGGCAATGATGACCCCTACAACTGCCATCAATAAACATTTCATACAATATCATACACCACAGCAAAGTGCAGGGTCTCCGCCACATGTGCGAACGCAAACAAATGCAAACACTAACAAACGCACAGGCAAACACCAGAGAACGTTTGCTCGCGTGCACGCGTACATACCCACCCTATGCAAAAGCTGAAGAAGGCCCATTTGGAAAAGATATATGTGGCGCTGGACTTGTGGCACACCGCTGCCACGAAGATGGCAATCCCGCTCTCAGATGGCCAAGTTTATCCGAAGGAAGCATGGTAAAGTGTAGGCAATGATGAACCTTACAACTGCTATCAAAATAATTTCATACAATATGATGCACCACAGCAAAGTGCAAGGTCTCCGCCACAGGCGTGCAAACAAACAAACGCACAGGCAAACACCAGCAAACACACCTTCTGGAGGCTCTTATTATACACAATCCGTATATGCCAACGTTGTTGCGGCTCCTGCGACGGTACTGGAGCTATTCGTATGGACCAGTGATTTTCCAGTGTCCCCTTCCCCTTCAGTGGAGAGGGGAGAGGCTGCTGCATGGGTAACTACTTGCTCTCCATATTTACTTACCCAGGCATTGCGTAAATGGCACCAGGGCAATGCCATTCTGCATGCATACACCCTGTGCTATCATCTTTGATACATGTGGCGCCGGACTTGTGGCGACACTACAGCCCTCAAAGGCAAAAAAAACCTAGCTTGTCGCATAGAAAGCGGGTACAGTGTAGGTAACAAAAAACAAGCAGTGAGCACAATAATAATGACAATATACAGCAATATGATGCACCACACCAATGTGCAGGGGCCCTGCCACATGCGTGCACACAAACAAACGCACTGACAATCACCAGCGCGCACACGCGTGCGCGGGGAAAGCCTACCTCCCCCTTCAGCCCCCAAAGAAAAGCTGGAGTTAGGGTTGGGTAGCCGGCTGGCAGCTGAAAGAAAACAAATGCTAAGGCAACTTAGTTATCTTAAACACTGTGTCAAAACATGATGAAACATGGTGTGAAAGGAGTATGGAAATAAAAACTGAAGCTTGACCAGGTCTTTGTTCAGAGTTACATTCATGAATGATTGGGTTTACAAATGTGGAGTATAAATACAAGATTATACCACCTCTCTCTCTCTCTCTCTCTCTCTCTCTCTCTCTCTCTCTCTCTCTCTCTCTCTCTCTCTCTCTCTCTCTCTCTCTCTCTCTCTCTCTCTCTCTCTCTCTCTCTCTCTCTCTCTCTCTCTCTCTCTCTCTTCTCCCACTTTCTTATGGAATGTTGCATGTACACAGACTTGAGGGAAAAGTTCTTAAGCAAGTGCATCAATGTGCCATTACCAGATCTGCTCAAAGCAACAAATAACGAGTACAGGCACAGTTTGTCTAGATATATTTTTCATTCTATTAACAAAAGGAAAATATTGTTGACCCAAATACTTTCTTGACTAGCTGTTACGATCAGATATATACTTAATATGCATGTTTTATTAGACATCATTTTTGTTCTTTTGTAGCTGTATCATGGTTAATTTCAGGTTTCAGTCATGAAATGGAATAATTGTGTTTTTTTCTCTTTAATCGTTGATAATAGTTACTTGTTTATGCATTTGCATTGCTAATAATATGAATGAATCCATTGCCGAACCCCAAGCCCAACAAATGTATTGTGGTCCAAGGCCAATGTACATTAAATCATTTCAGTGTTCAGTGCTCTCTCTCTCCTCTCTCTCTCTCTCTCTCTCTCTCTCTCTCTCTCTCTCTCTCTCTCTCTCTCTCTCTCTCTCTCTCTCTCTCTCTCTCTCTCTCTCTCTCTCTCTCTCTCTCTCTCTCTTTCTCTCTCAATGAAGGCTGTATTCATATCTCATGTTTTCAAATTTATTCTGAAAGTTAACTATTATAGAGTTTGATAAATGTTGTTTGATAAATATCTCAAAGTTTTAAGTTTAGTTAGTATGTGTCTTTTAAATATACTGTGTAGTGATTCATTTTTGTGAATGCATTGGCTATTTCACAGAGATTGATCATTACAATATATATATAAATTATGAGTATTTTATCTACAAAGTGTAGATTTCATTTTTATAGCTATGTTGAATTTGATTTGTGTGTCACTAGTTAGTGATCTCTCCCCCCCCCCTTTCTCTCTCTCTCTCTCTCTCTCTCTCTCTCTCTCTCTCTCTCTCTCTCTCTCTCTCTCTCTCTCTCTCTCTCTCTCTCTCTCTCTCTCTCTCTCTCTCTCTCTCTCCCCACATCCTTAAAAGATAAGTTCCAAATGAATCGTTCCAGAAATACTGAAAAGCCAAGTGTCCCAATCCCAGGAATAGACTTGTTCAAGTCTAGTTTACAATACTCAGGCCCTGTGCTGTGGAACTCCCTTCCCGATTCAACTAAACAGCACCAATCATTGTCAACCTTCAAAGTTCGCCTTCAATTTCACTTGATGCATCAAAAATGCTGAACCAGACTCATCCTGTTGGATATATGTATATGTATATATATATATATATATATTATATATATATATATATATATACATATATATATATATACATATATATATATATATATATATCACCATCTCTCTCTCTCTCTCTCTCTCTCTCTCTCTCTCTCTCTCTCTCTCTCTCTCATCCCATCTAAACTTTTCTACCACAGATATACTTTCTTCTATGTCCCTGGTTCTATCACAATCATCAGTTGTGTTATTCTTCTGTTTCATTTTCATAACAACAGGCAAATGATCTGATTCTGATAGATTTTTTACATCAACAGCTGTAATATCAATAAATGCAAGCAGTTCACAAGATACAACAAAATAGTCTACGGTACTTGCCCCAGAACATGCAATATAAGTATAACTACCATCAAAATCATATTTACATAAACCATTTAAAATCACACAATCAAACATATTGCAAACCTCAAGTAATTGATTTCCAAAAGTATTTGTGTGAAGGTCATCTGAATGTCTAAAACATTCATGAACAGAGCTAGAAATATCAGGTCTGTGAAAGTTGAAATCATCAATATGAGAAGAATAGTTATAACTGGCTGTCCTTGCATTAAGGTCACCTGTAAGTAGAATATGAAAACTGCCATGAAACTCCTGCATATCTAATATAGTCTGTTCCAATACTTCTAAACCAAATCCACTATGCTTATCTCTCCAGTGAACAGAGTCATGAGGTGGAATGTATGTACAGACAAACATGATATGGTGGTCAGTTGAAAACATGTCTTTGTGAACTTTTATAATAACTGCATGTTCATTTTTATCTACAATCTGCTCAATGTATGTTGCAAACTTTTTTCTAACCATAACAATAACTCCTCCTGAATATCTTCCATGGTGTGATAACTTCCTAGCCTTTAGTGTAAAAATGACATAATCATCAAATAATGGTGAAGAAAAATCAGTAGCAATGAAAGTCTCCGTTAAACAAATGAAGTCATATAACAAAAGAAAGTTAATGAAATCATCATTTTCCAGTTTGTCAAGCAAACCATTGACATTATAATTCAAAAACTCAATCTGGGGTTTAATTGCAGTATGTACATCTAAAGCTGTCACACTATCAGGGGCACTTTGTTGAGGACTCCTTGCTAACCTGCAAAGAGAGTTGTCTCTGTTGATATTATAAGACACAGTGACCCGGCCGAATCCCTATTTTGTGTTTTGTGACCCAGTGTTTGGCTTTTTGTCATTTTTGTGCTTGTTCCCTGAACATCCCTCATTCTCTTTGGAGCCATCAGATGATGCTGCTCTCCTTAGAGAATCCAGAATGCTGCTTTGGCTACCTGCCCTGCTGCTCGTGGCAGTTTTTTGCTGTTGACCCGACTGCTTTAGATATGTAGCACGTCTTTTAGGCCTGTCCTGCATTGTTGCCCTAGTGGGTGTGATTTTCTGAGTGTCCCTACCTTTATTTCTTTCAGTCTGCCTATCTTCTACTGTGACTTGTTGTTCAGAATTATCCAGTGACTTTGCATGGGCAGTGCAACCATGGTCACCAGGAGTGACCAGAGCTTCAATGTTGTCATTATCATAGGTGCTGCTAGGTTCTAATACAGGGTTATCTGTTTTGTCATGATCTGAACATTGAATATCCGTTTTAGGTTGTTGGGTACTGTTGAAAGCCCTATCAATGTCATCGTCTTTCCTACTTTCTGACTCTTTGTTTGTCATTTGTTTGTCAGAATCATCTAAAGCTTGATTGAGAGCCTGTGTATTATTGATGTCACTTGTTACATTGTCAATGTTGTCGTCTTGGTCACATTTGTTGTGTACAGAGTCAATATTTTCAACAGCATAATCATACATGTCATCAGCTTTGCCTTTTCTTGTTTGTCCTTTAGTATCAGTATGCTTTTGTGCTTTTCTGTCATCAAGGTTTTTAGCATGCAAGTGCTGGACATTCTGTCTCTGACGGATGCCTGGAGAACGTCTGAGACTTGAGTTCTTGTTGGGCTGTCTACCTTTGTCCAGCTTGTCAGAGTACACATTACTGTCTTTGTGTTCAGGTCTTCCTTGTTTAGTCACTTCACATTATGAGTGAGTACCTGGGACCACAGGTCTTTGGTTATATTTCTGTCCTGGGGGATATTCCTGTCTTCCCCATGCACCATCTGTAGTTTCCACTTGAAGCACATTGATGCTAGCTTCACTACAGTCATTTGAATGGTGTCGTAGGTTGCTGTATGGTGGGTGACTAGGATCCCTCTGCTCCAATTCACGAACTGATGGGGCATCAGTTCTTCCTGGCTGCCCTTGGAAGCTGCGACTGGCACCTCTTCTGTTGGTGGACCAACTCCTGCCTCTGAAGTCCTGTCTGCTCGGGAAGTAGTGTTGATCCTCCCTGCTGAAAGCTCTGTCATCAGGGTGAAGCGGGTGGGGAGGATGGACTTGATGTCTATCCTTGATCTGCAGTTTGCCGTTGTAGATGTAGGCAATCTTGCCTTGATTACGGTGGGAATTCACCATCTCCCTTTGATGGTAAGTGAGATCAGAGGCCACTTTGATCCCATCCTGCCTCAGATTGTCTCTAAGCTGCCTGTTGTTGAGCACTGCCATCTTATCTGCCCACCGACAGAATTTCACCAGAATTGGTCTGGGGAGTTTCCCTGGGGACGAGGCTTTCCTAGCTGGAAGGCCTTCACAAAATCTTCCTGTCGCCATGTGTTCACAGAGTCAAAAAAACTCAGCATATCAGTAATAATGTCTGTTGTTGTACTGCTGTCTTCTCTTTTGTTTTCTTCTACGTTTATAAACAAAGGTTGCAGGCTTTGGAATCTTGCTCCATCTGTTCTTGATTGCGTTCCATTTTCTGTACCCTGTCCATCAACATATGTTTTTCTTCTTTCAAATCTTCTATGTCTTCCCTGTTTTCTTCTACACATTTCTTCACTTTACCTAACTCCTCTAAGACACGTTTGAAATTACTGTCAAGCTGCACAAACTTTTCATCAATGGTGGTTTTTATATATGATGACTGAAGCTGTAGTTCTTGGTGAATTTGCTTAAAGCGCCAGTCAATAAAATACATTAGGTTGGGCTGCTGCTCTTGTTCCATCATTTTCAAATTCAAGTACCTGTAGTTGTGTAGTTTGAAAAGAAATTCAAGCGCCTGTTGTTAAAAAAAAAAAAAAAAAAAAAAAGGCACCTGCTCAGCTACTCTGCTTTGGCCTACATATTCCCAGATCGTAGCCTTGCACTTTCACAGGCAAGTTGCACGTGCAATGATATATTTTTAAAGATGCTTTCGAACAGCTGACTCTGTTTACATGTAGATCACATGATCTCTTCAGTATCCTTACTAATTCTTCAGTCACTCGTACTGACCCACCAGTCCATAGTTGGCACCAACAGGAACATATATTCACAAACAGTAACCACACCAAAATTCACAACGATACATGTCCTCTAAACATGATAATTTTCTTGTCAAAGCAGAGAGCAGCCTACACACGTCAGCCACCTGTCAACAACCCATCGCCAACCCCAAAAGATGATAAATTTATTAGTGTATTAAGAAGTGACAACAGCAAAAATAGAATTGCAGATGCTCTGAATTTGTTACACTTTGATGTTGATAGAGCTTTGTCAATATTTGTAGAATGTTTAACTGAAGCCAGCAAGTGTATGTACGTTAAATATCGTAAGGGTCAGAAAAAGCGATCTGAATGGTTTGGTAGAGATTGTAGCGAAGCAAAAAAGACAGTAAGACGCACTTTAAGGCAATTTAGAAGGACCAGGAAGGAAGAAGATATAATAAATTATGTGCAAGCAAGGAAAACATACAAAAAGCTACTGAAGACAAAAAGACAAGACTTCAGAAAATTAAAGGCTGAAAGCTTAGTTAACAATATTTCCGATTCTCCAAGAGTTAAAGAGTTAAAACACATGGGTGTGGCACTAGAACTCATTTCAAGAACAATATAGAAACAACTGATTGGGTTAACCATTTCAAGTTTGTTTTTCAAAGCAATAGAAGTTCTAGCTTTAACCACTGTCACAGTGATATAGACCTATTAGAAGAAGTAGACCACGAACTTAACCAAAATATTTCAGAAGAAGAGCTAAAAAGAGCAATAAACAAATTGAAATGTGGCAAGGCAAGTGGCCTTGATGAAATAACTGCTGAAATGTTGAAGGATGGAGGCCAAGAAGTACATGGTTTTCTTATAAAGTTATTCAATACTATTTTTGACAAAGGTATTTACCCACAAGCTTGGGCTAAAGATATAATAGTTCCCATTTTTAAGAAGGGAGATCCTAATAATGTGGATAATTATAGAGGAATCTCTTTGTTGAGTATCATATCAAAGTGTTTTACTTCAATATAAACAATAGGCTGTATTCTTGGCTTGAAAATAATCAAATGATATCTGAAAATCAGGCAGGATTCAGAAAAAGTACTCCACAATTGATCAAATCTTTAACCTGTATGCATTTGTTCAGAAGTGCATGAATAAGAAAGGTCGAAAATTATATGTTGCATTTATAGACTTTAAAAAA
>JASPKP010003044.1:12500-21061 GCA_030674155.1 Stramonita haemastoma | reverse complement strand
CCCCCCCCCAACCACCCCCCCTACCCACCCCCTCCCCTCCCCCTAACCACCCCCTCCCCCTAACCCCCCCCCCCCATCCTCCCCCCCTCTCCTAACCACCCCCTCTCTCCCCCCTCTCCCTAACCCCCCTCCTGCCCCCTCTCCCTCACCCCCCTCCCTCCCCCCCCTCTCCTCCCTCCCTCCCTCACCCCCCCTCAACCACCCCCCTGTCCTCCCCCCTACCCCCCCCTCTCCCCACCCCCTCTCTCCACCCCCCTCCTCCCTCCACCCCCCCTCTCCTCCCCATCCACCCCTCCCTCTCGGCACGAACATGGAAAGATAGACAACACATCTCCTCCAAAACTCGGAGGATTAGAAGTTAGGAGCGATCCCTAGAGATCTGCAATGCCTAACTCACAAATCAAGTTGCTGCACTCTCGTTTTTATGACATGTTATCAAATTAGCAAATCCAAAATTTGAAGGTGTTTTCTATACTGTTTGGAAATTACGAAAGATTTATCTCTAGAATTATTCACTTTTACCTAGTACTTGTTTCAGACAGATAAACGTACAAGTCTATAAATTCATATAAAAATTGTTGCTTCCTTTCCATGAGATGGAAGTTTTTTGTGGACTTTCAGGGAACTTCAAATGATTAAAAGGGATGGAATTGTAATAAAACTTCATTTTTAAGGCAATATTACCTCCCCTTCAAAGGCTGTCATAAACAGTTATATTCCTTTTAATTGTTTAAGTCGCTCAGAAGTCCAGGGAAAAGTCTTTATCTAAGGGAAATGAAGCAGCAATTTTATATAAAATTGTAGAGTGTGCTGTTTGCCTGTCTGAAACAAAACATGGTGCTAACCAAATGTTTCAGAATAAGCTTTTTTTTTTCAATTTCTGAACATCTATCGAAAAAGACACCTTCAGAGTTTGGAATTGCTAGTTTGATAACATGTCATAAAAATGAGAAGGTAACAACTTGAGCTGTGAGTTAGGAATTGCAGATCTCTATGGGGATCGCCTCTTAACTACTAATCCTCTGAACTTTGGAGGAGATGTGTTGTCTATCTTCTGATGTTTGTGCTGATTTTTCTATACCATTTTATTTTATAGATGGGTAGGGGGAGGAGGGGGATAGGGAGGAGGGGGATAGGGGGGGAGGAGGGGGATGGAGTGGGGGGAGGGGGGGAAGGGGGGATAGGGGGAGGAGGGTGGGGGAGGAGAGGGGGGAAGGGTGGGAGGGGAGGGAAGGGGGGGGAAGGGGGAGAAGGGAGGGGGAGGAGGTGGGGGGGATGGGTGGGGGAGAGGGGGTGGGAGGAAGGGGGGGGAGGAGGGGGGGGAGGAGGGGAGGGGGGGAAGGGGGGGAAGGGGGGGAGGAGGGGGGAGAGGAGGGTGTGGGGGGGGGATGGGTGGGGGGAGAGGGGGGGGAGGGGATGGGTGGGGGAGTGGGAGGGGGGATGGGGGGATTGGGGAGGAGAGGGGATGGGTGGATGGGAGGAGGGTGTTGGGGGATGAGGGGGGGGGGAGGGGGGGATGGAGGGAGGGGGTAGGGAATGAGGGGGGAAGGATGGGAGGTGGGGGGAGGGGGGGGGAGGGGGGGTAGGGAGGGAGGGAGGTGGGTGTGGAGGTGGGGGGTTGTTTTTATTTTTAATTTTTTGAATTTTCTTTTGTTGGAAAAATGATAAAGAACTAGATAAATAAATCAATCAATCAATAAAAAGAATGACTAAAATAAATAGATAAACAAATGATAAATAGATAAAAGAATAAATAAAAACCAAATAGTTAAATAAATAAAAGAATAAATAAATGAATAAACTGACGGCAGTGTAGTCACTCGGCAGATTGTCGTTGTACAGCAGTTGTCAGAGTTCGAACGTGATGTTTCTCCACTTTCCGTCGGAACACTTTCTGCGCGGCGGCGCTGCATCCGCGGCGAGCCGCATCCGTCCGTCACCACATCGCCTCCGTTCGGAGCTGCTGTCCGTCTGCAGAGAGCGGGCATCTGACCTGCACGTGCAAAGAGAGGAGAGGTTAGGATGGGAGTAGCAGTACCCCCCCAAAAAAGATGGTGATAATGATGGACTGCTGTCTGATTTGACGTCACTGAGTGGAGAATGAGGAGGAGAGAGTTGGGGGAGAGGAGGAAGAGAGGAGAGAGGAGATGAGGAGAGATGAGGATGAGAGAGAGAAGAGGAGAGAGAAGGAGGAGAGAGAGAGAGGAGAGAGGAGAGAGAGAGAGGAGAGAGAGAGAGAAGAGAGAGGAGGAGAGAGAGAGGAGTGAGAGGAGAGAGAGAGAGAGAGAGAGAGAGGAGAGAGGGAGGGAGAGAGGAGAGAGAGGAGGAGGGAGAGAGGTAGAGAGAGAGGAGGAGAGAGAGAGAAGAGAGAGGGAGGAGGGAGAGAGAGAGAGAGAGGAGAGAGAGAGAGAGAGAGAGAGATGTATTACAGAGACAGAAGGAGGCCATATATATAATTATATACATGTATATAATCTATATCTATATATCTCTCTCTCTCTCTCTCTCTCTCTCTCTCTCTCTCTCTCTATATATATATATATATATATATATGATAAATACATATATATATGCCGGCTCTCTTCCCATTCCCAATTAATCACAAGGGTCTAGTTTTAACTTGCGCGCACTGGTGATGAAGAAGAAAAACACACCATAAATCAGACGCGAAATTTCTGTAATGTCAAAGAGGAGTTGGGTCCTTGAAACGTATCATTACATGAGAGAAATGGCTTGCTTTTGATTAGATAGCCAGTAAGGTGAAGGTGTCCCATAACCTATGTGGTCGTAGGGGAGCAAGGCACCAGAGACCTCAGCTTCTCTAGGGGCCAGCATATTGAGGGCGGCGCCCATCTCCTCTCCCTCGCTGCTTTACCTTCCCTGACCCTAAAAGAAAGCAGGTACCCATTGACAGCTGGGTGAACTGGGGGAACTGTACTGTAGTCAAGGCGCGCAAAAGGTCACCCATCGAATTGGCAACCACGCTCGACGCTGCTTAGCCTTAGCTTAGGAAAGCGAGTGCTCTGGGCACTGAACTATTACGTCCCCATATGTATCATTAGAGGAGCAAAATGCCTAGTTATCGATTAGATAGCCAGTAGGACAGGATAGAATAAAAAAGAAAGAAAATCCACTGTCTTGTATTACAAAGTCAACATGGATCAAGATCTCCACAGCAGCGCTAATGGAATGTTCGTTCCGTCAGACACAACAGAGCAAAAATGTTTAGATCATAATCTTCTCATTTAAAGAGGAAGAGTAACAGACACTCCTCAGAAGGAATCTGCACCTAATGTGCAACAAATGTCAGACCATGAATTTCATCGTATTCTTTTTGAATGCCTATACTTCCGTGAGAGTAGTTCTAAATCATTGCTAAAGGCATGCAGCAAAAACAAAACAACAATCGTAGTAAACATTTTGTATGCCATTCAATATAGAAAATAGACATTTGTTATCTTAGTTCAGTTTGTGTAATTCATGCCAAGTTAGTTTGTATACATTTTATTTATCTATTTTTTATTTTATTCTTTTATATCGAGGATAATGGGATAAGCACTCTAGTAGTTTTTTTTTTACATCCAGTCCCTGTGTGTATGCAGTTTTGTAAATGTCATCTGTTCCCACCGGCACACGATAGCCTACTCTTACAAAAAGCGGAACAGGATTTAACGTGTGCTCAAAATGTTCTGCGTGCGTTCACACAGGGGCCTCGGTTTATAGTCTCATCCGAGGAGTCAGCACTGATGTTAATTCCAGATGTTAACTCCAGAAGAAAAATATCCTCAACGGGAATCGAACCCAGGTCGTCAAATTGCGAGCGCAATGTTCTGACCATTAGGCTATCCCGTCCCGTCCTATGGCAGCCATAGTGAAATTTAGAGTGTCATTTATAATGAAAATAATTGGAAGCTTCTTAGCTTAGTTAAGCTTCTGATAACTATACTGAGTTACTTCTGATGTTGCCAAAGGTCTGTGTATAGTCTGTAAGTACGTTAATGTTAAAGTTACTTTTTTGGTGAGAAAACAGGCAACGTATATACGTTAAAGTGTAACAGAGGGTCTGGACATGGTTTTGAGGAATGTATTTACCTAACCCGATGGGTGTATTTTTTTAGTAATGAATTATACAACTCTTTATATATATGTCCTGGCTTTTAGTCAAATATAGTTTGGAACAGGGAAATGTCGAGACAGAAGTTTTCATTTTATTAGTCTGTTTCTTTGTTGTTAGTTTTTAGGTCATGCTAAAGCACTGGACAAGACTGCCTGTGTCGACTTCTTCACTGAATGGATGTCATAAGTCTACATAGGAAAACAACATTCTCCTTCTCCCATAGTCATGTATTAAGTCGCTGGGAAACAGCGCTGAAAAATTGTTCGTCATATTTTCCAATTAATTTTATGTCCATTATACGTGTAAGCCAAGACTTCAGCAAATGGTTTTCCTATTCGTTCTATAATGTCACCAGACTTCTTTGTATTGGACGTTAATGTCTTGTTTGGTCTGGTGTTTTGTCTACTCCTTCTACTTTCTTCCTAGACCTACCCTGTATAAAGTTTTGATTTAGTACTTGGATTTTAAATGTGTACCTGCCTCTTTAGGGGCAGGGAAGGTAAAGCAGCGAGGGAGAGGAGATGGGCGCTGCCCTCAATATGCTGGCGTCTAGAGAAGCTGAGGTCTCTGATGCCTCGCTCCCCTAAACCCTTTACCTTTACCATGGGTTTTGCAACATGGGCCTAAAAGGTAAAAAAAGGTAAAGGTGTCACATAACCTTGACGGTTGTAGGGGAGTGAGGTGTCAGAGACCTCAGCTTCTCTAGGGGCCAGCATATTGAGGGTGGCGCCCATCTCCTCTCCCTCGCGGCTTTACCTTCCCTCACCCTAAAGAGGGCAGGTACCCATTTACAGCTGGGTGAACTGGGGGGAATGTACTGTGGCTAAGGCACGCAAACGGTCACCCATCCAACTGGTAACCACGCTCGACGCTGCTTAACTTGACTGGGGGAAAGCAAATGCTCTGTCCACTGAGCTATCCCGTCCCCATAACATGAGCCTACAAACGTAAATTTCGTTCATTAGATCCACAGAAAATAGTTATGTAGCAGATCATGAATTTCCCCGAAGCCCTGTAACCATGTTACTGATCTACTTCTGCGGAGCCAGTTCGGTTCCTGTAAAGTCTTTGGACTCGCTGAAATCTCGCCATCGGCTTTCCATTATAGCCACGGCTGTTTCTGAATGGGTAGGCAAGTCTTTCGGTCTGCCTCCATGAGTCGTCCATTTTTGTCTCCGTTTGGAGGCTTGGGGAATTGGTATCTTGTGTGTGTGCCGACCAGTCAGGCTATAAACAACAGGAATAAACGCTGTATCAGACACTGCTGAATACTGCTACGGAGAGATGCGGGACCTCTTTGCAATTTGATGGCACCCGCGATATTCCCAGTCCTCAGGAGATTGCCGGCACAGACACTGCAGGGGAGGGATGTTGTGTGGGGCTGTTTATGGCGACACTATTCTATGCACGCGAAAGTAACGTTCGTTTATCTGCATTCACACTAAGGCCATAAACACTCCCATCCCTGAATAGGGTTTTCTTTTTGTGTTCCCCAAACCGTTCTATCGCCCTTTTCTCTTCCTGTACCGGAAAATAGCCTCACTTTGACACGTTTTCTGTCCAGGCTTCCGTGCTGCAGTACCGTTGTTACAGTCAAGCAAACAGGGACTGCCCTTTCCTTTCTCTGTTGGTGTCAAGGCGAGGTGGAGAAAGCTTGAAACTAGCTCAAACTGTCCTTAATCCTTAGGGTATTGGACTGATGTTACCATTATTTATATGCGGAAGAACTACTACGGGAAATATGCTAAATATCATGGAATTAAAATATTCGGTTATTGTTCTTACTGTCAAGACAAAAGAAGGATAATAATCATTCAATGGCGATTTTAAGTAACGAATTTTAAAGAACTTCTTTTGCCTCTTGATTAGTACCACTAAAATATATACACGTTTACCTCTTATTAAGCTACACTTTTTCACTTGTTCAGTGAAATGCAGGTAAAACATCCCCCATCTTTGTTCATGAATGTTTGTAAAAATCCATTCGACAGGAATGAAGTACCGTACTCTGGTCACTGAAAAGCATTAGTAAATAGTAATTGCATAATCTAAAAATCATGAACCATGTCATAAGATTCAAAGATTTTTCCCACAGACTGTCAATTAACCAGACTCCTACATTCTAATGATAGAAAAATAAAAGTCAATGTAAATCAGCTAAAATGTGAATAAAAGAGTGAATATTCAACGCATGAACTATGAAGACGACAGATAAAAGATTATGGTCGTTTCCAGTTACAGATCTGATCAATTCATCAAGCAGGCAATTAACAGAGCTCTCACATTCCCACACCATCTCCTCCATACCCTCACCTCTCCCACCAATGATTTCGCTATTTTCCATTCCCTGGAGAGAAAGGGGATGAATGATCAACCCTGTTGGAGAAAGCAATTTGGAAGGAAAACTAAAGGCCAGAAAAAGCACAGGAATGATCGTTAATTCCATTCCTGTGTGGGGATCTCATTTCAGTTTATATTCTGAAGAGGGAAAGTCACTTCGACAAGGGCTGAGGAAAAAAAGCACACGAGAGAGAGAGAGAGAGAGAGAGAGAGAGAGAGAGAGAGAGAGAGAAGAGAGAGGAGAGAGAGAGAGAGAGAGAGAGAGAGAGAGAGAGAGAGAGAGAGAGAGAGAGAGACAGACAGACAGACAGACAGACAGACAGACAGACAGACAGTCAGACAGTCAGACAGACAGACAGAGACAGGCAGACAGACCGAGAGAGAGAGAGAGAGAGAGAGAGAGAGAGAGAGAGAGAGAGAGAGAGAGAGAGAGAGAGAGAGAGAGAGAGAGAGAGAGAGAGAGAGAGAGAGAGAGAGAGAGAGAGTATCAATCAATCAATCAATCAATCAATCAAATTTTTATTTCCAGATGGTACATTGAGTAAGCATCGATTTGCTTTTTTCCATCAAGCCATCTATCTAAAGAAAAGAAAAAAAATCAAAACAACAACAAAGCAAGAAACCAACAAAAAACAAAGCAGAAAATCCCTAGCAAACAATAAAGCCAACAAAGAAAGAAAAGGGGAAAAAACAAACAAGCAAATAAAACAACACCAATCATTACACCAACATTAGTATGCGGATAATATGCATGTATGTGTGTGTATGTGTGTGAGTCAGTGAGTGAGTGAGAGAGAGAGAGAGAGAGAGAGAGAGAGAGAGAGAGAGAGAGAGAGAGAGAGAGAGAGAGAGAGAGAGAGAGAGAGAGAGAGAGAGGAGAGAGAGAGAGAGAGAGAGAGAGAGAGGAGAGAGAAAATGCATGCATAGTGTGCATGTGTATGTGTGTGTGTCCGCGTGCATGTGTGTGTATGCATGCGTGCATTAGAGCGTGCACGTGCGCGCGTGTGTTTGTGTTTCTGTGCGTTCACACGTGCGTACATGTGGGTTGGGATGGGTGGGTAAGGAAACAATGCAAAAAAGAGCAATATACACGCCCTTTTGCAGAAAATGATGCTTCATTGCTCTGTGTTGCTATCATTACACTCTGATTAGCAATGTCAGCTCCGTGGCGACTATTTTGATTATTTATTTTATTATGCTTCTTGATGTGTTGGTTTTTGTAGTTTGTTTTATTGTGTTCAAAGATGACTTACAGTCATTATGTATGATTTTTACATGTTTGCTTTTGTGGTTTGTTGTTTTTCGTTTTGTTTTTTGTTTCGTTTCTTTGTTTCCTCTTTTGTTTATATCATTTATCTATTTATTTATTCTTTTATATCAAGGATAATGGAAGAAGCACTCATGTGCTTTATTACATCCAGTCCCCGTGTGTATGCAGTTTTGGAAATTTTGTCATCTGTTCTCACGGGCACACAAGACCTACTCTTTCGAAGAGCGGAGCAGGATTTAACATGTGCGCATGATGTTCTGCGTGTGTTCGCACACGGGGCCTCGGTTTATAGTCTCATCCAAAGGACTTCTTGGGAGAGTGGAGTCAGCTCTGATGTTAACTCCAGGGGGAAAATCCCCTCGAACGGGAATCGAACGTGGTTCATTAGATTGTGAGCGCAATGTTCTAACCACTAGGCTATCCCTTCCCTCAAACCGAGCAAGTTTCTTCAAAAAAGAAATACAATATAGAACAATACGATCAGAGATGGGATTAGACTAATCACCAAACATAAAACGTACAGTACAAGCTCTCATTTCAATCTGCAGTCCAACTCCAAGTATAACTATTCAACAGGGAAAGACAGTTTATACGAAGAACGTTAAGTTGTAGGCACCCATCAGTCTCGGAAGACTATGGAGTTGCGCTCTAGTCTTTAGAGCGCAAAGCCTGGGTAAGGAAGTACGGAGGGCAAACTGTTACCCATGCAGCAGATCCCCCCCTCCCCATGCCACTGGAATGATCCATTGGAAAAGCAAGGGAGATAGAAAGAAAGGGGTAAGAGAGGGATAGAAAGATGGGGGAAGGGGTATCCCTGTCGGCAGAGACAGTCAA
>JASPKP010003044.1:0-2500 GCA_030674155.1 Stramonita haemastoma | reverse complement strand
ATATATTGCTGTCTATTCCATCAAGACCACGCGTTTTTGATTGTTTGAGGTGAGTCAGATAGTTATAGACCTCTGAAACAGACATGAATGGTAGGTGAAGTTTTGAAGGTATAAGCTTTTCTTGGCAGTATTGTTTTAATTTATTGAGGTCATTGGATTCTGAGTTATCATTGCTGATTACGTTAGAAGAAACATTGATGAAGTGGTTGTTAAGTTTTTCAGCAGAGATGTCTTTGATTACATTTGATTTGGAAGATGATTGATTGTTAGTTATTTGATTTATTGCTCGCCATACTGTCTTTGAATTTTGTTTGGAAGATAGTAAGTCTTGGAAATATTTCTTTTTTTCCGCCGTTTTTGTGAGATTATGGCATTTCTTAATTTTTTTGATTCCTCATAATATTTGTGTTCTTTTAGAAAATCTCTAAGATAACATGCTTCCTCTAGTTCCTTTGTGAGCCAAGGCGGCTTGGGGACGTGTTTGATTCTAATGGTTTTTAGAGAGAGAGAGAGAGAGGGAGAGAGTGCGTGTGTGTGTATGAGTGTGTGTTGTGCGCGTGTGCGTGCGTGCGTGCGTGCGTGTGTACATTCAAATTTGTTAAAAATATCATTGTTATTGATTGCTTGTATGTTGTATAGGTCGAAAGCAAGCGCTTTGATTTGTTATTGCAAGATATGGCGCTATATAAATTCCATGTATTATTAATAGATGCAGATGTGTGGTAAGTTTGAGATGTCATCGCTGTCGTCGTCGTCATTGTCAACATCGAAGAAGAAGAAGAAGAAGAAGAAGAAGAAGAAGAAGAAGAAGAAGAAGAAGAGAAGAAGAAGAAGAAGAAGAAGAAGAAGAAGAAGAAGAAGAAGAATGCAAAGAAGAAGAAGAAGAATGCGAAGAAGAATGCAAAGAAGAAGAAGAAGAATGCGAAGAAGAATGCGAAGAAGAATGCGAAGAAGAATGCGAAGAATTGCAAAGAGGAAGAAGAAGAAGAAGAAGAAGAAGAAGAAGAAGAAGAAGAAGAAGAAGAGAAGAAGATAAAAGAAGAAGTGAAGAGTGTTTAATCAATAATCATTAAGATAAGGGGTTAAATAAAACAAATGAAAAAATACACAGCACTATACTACACAAAAACTACCACATTACACTACACTACATTACACTTGACTACGTTACGCCACACCACACACACACCACACCACACAACATCACACCACACCACACCACATCACACCACACCACACCACACCACATCCCATCACACCACACCACATCACTCCACACCACACTACACAACATCACACCCTACAACACCACACCCTACCCACCACACCACACCACACTACACCACCACATAACCCAGTGCAACACAATGCAATACAACAAAACACCAACACAAAGCATTTCAGTACAATACAACACAACACAACACAATATAATTCATTACAATACATACAAAACCTAACAATAACACCATACACACTTACAATCGGATACAATCCAACCCCACCAATCGATGACCGAAACAGCGGAGCGAAACCCATCTGTAGTCCTTCTCTACTCTTTCATGCCCCCTACTTTTCTTCAATCTTCCGCCACCCCTACACAACTCTGCCTTGCAATTCTTCAAGGAAATTGGACAATCAATATTGATCAAGAAAACGGTTCGTTGCTGGGAAAGGAGAGGGACAGGAAAAAAAGACACTGTTTGACCCAGAACTGGAACGAGGGTTTCTGAAAAAGATGGAGCAGAGAGAGAGGGGGGGGGGGGAGAGAGGGCGAGAGGGAGGGAGGGAGGGAGAGGGGAGGGAGGGAGGGAGAGAGAGAGGGAGGGAGGGAGGGAGAGAGAGAGAGAGAGAGAGAGAGAGAGAGAGAGAGAGGAGGTGAGGAGAGAGAGAGAGAGGAGAGAGGAGAGAGAGAGAGAGAGAGAGAGAGAGAGGGGAGAGAGAGGAGAGAGAGAGAGAGAGTGAGAGAGAGAGAGAGAGAGAGAGAGAGAGAGAGAGAGAGAGAGAGAGCCTGAACACTGAATTGCTTAATGTACATCGGCCTTAGGCCACAACAAACTTTGAGAGACAAAAGATGGAAAGATGCACAAAAAAAAAAAAATCAAATACAACTTCTGTAAACTTTGGTAAGACTTTGTCACGATACCTTGGCGTGAAATCAGCACTGTACACTCTTGAATATATATTATTCCAAAATCATCTCCCTCTCTCTCTCTCGTATGAAAGAGAGAGAGAGAGAGAGAGAGACTGAGAGAGAGGAGAGAGATGGAAGAGAGAGAGAGAGAGAGAGAGAGAGAGAGGAGAGAGGAGAGAGAGAGAGAGAGGAGTTGATGAACATGTGTCAAGGTCTCTTCCCCCTTCTCACCCCTTCTTGATATTTCTATTCCACCTCTTCCCCTCTTCGCTTATTTCACTCAATCTTTATCTTCTGTCTTTTTTCGGTCCCTCCCTCTCTCTGCCTGTTTCTCTCTGACTGTCTCTCTGTCATGTCTTTTTCGTT
>JASPKP010003043.1:20000-21061 GCA_030674155.1 Stramonita haemastoma | reverse complement strand
TCTGTCTTCCTCTCTTTATCTCGGTTTGTCTGTCTGTTTTTCTATCTGTCTGTCTCTGTCTCTGTCTGTCTCTTTCTCTGTCGCTGTCTCTATCTCTCTCTGCCTCTGTCTGTCTGTCAGAGGAAAAAAAAACCCAAACAAATAGACAGAAAGAAAAAGAAAGAAAGATTTAAAAGAAAGAAAGGAAAAACAAAGGAACGGACGAATCAATAAGAAAAGTTAAATTTAAAAAAAAAGAAGAAAAAGCAATAAAAAAAGAAATAAAGGAAGAAACAGACAGAAAAGAAAAAAACCCACATGAACGAATGAACTAACAAGCAAACAACAACAACAAAAAGACAGACTGGAAGAACAGAAGAAGGAACGATAGAATGATCAAAGGAAATACAATAACAACAACAACAACAACAAACAACACACACAACAGAATAAAAAAAAAAGACAGACAGAAAGAAAGACACTACCCAGATCAACAACGCCATCCTTAATATGGTCAGGGATTTATTTTTATTTATTTTATTTTACTCTTTTATATCGAGGATAATGGAAAAGCACATGAGTGCATTTGTCAGCCAGTCCCCGTGTGTATGCAGATTTGTAAATCTTGTCATCTGTTCCCACCGGCACACAATGGCCTACTCTTACGAAAAGCGGAACAGGATTTAACGTGTGGGCAAGATGTTCTGCGTGCGTTCGCACACACAGGACCTCGGTTTACAGTCTCATCCGAAAGACTCTTGGGGAGAGTGGAGTCAGCACTGATGTTAACTCCAGAGGAAAAATCCCCTTGAACGGGAATCGAACCCGGGTCGTCAAATTGCCAGCGCAATGTTCTGACCACTAGGCTATCCCGTCCCAAGATAGGGATCAAGTGGTCAGTGAACTGCTAGGTTAATGACACTAACTGACGGCCCGTAACACCACTGTCACAGCAGGAGTGATGTGAAGACGCCAGGCCTCAAGCTTGAGTAGACCCCGCCCTGTCCTCATCACAGCCGCCGCTGTAGTCTAGTGGTTAGGGCGTAGGACTCGTAATCTAAAGGTTGCCGGTTCGATCCCAG
>JASPKP010003043.1:7500-10000 GCA_030674155.1 Stramonita haemastoma | reverse complement strand
GGAAAGGGTGAGGGAGGTCAAGTCTCCCCTTTCCCGTAGTCCAGTTGAATGTTGGGGCACCCCTGAAGATTTTGCGACCAGCTTCCTCCACATCTCGCTTGTTTGTAGTGTTCAGCTGTAGCCTAGGCCTAGTCGTTCCACCTACCCAGTAGATATGTTTTATTGACTACTTTTGTTTGTTTTTGTTTTAATTACTACTTACATTTTGTCGATTTTCTGCCTTCACTTTGTTTTTGTTGTCTATTATAATGATCATTTGATTGTTTATCATTAATTTTAGTTCACTGTATTGTGCCTTTGTTATTCTATTATCATCTTCTGTCCTTACACGTTGTCTTCTGTTTATTACTGTCTGGTTGTTTTGGCCTTGTTGTTTGGTTTATTATTGTTGTTAGTTGGAGGTGTTTCTTAAATTAATGTAATTTCTGATCAGGGCGGGGACTGGATGTAAAAAAAAAGCACAGGAGTGTTTATTCATTATCCTCGAAATAAAAGAATTTGATTTGATAAAGTCACTCAGTTCACTCTCTGTTGTGGATGTCTTCTCATCATTTCCTTCGGATGAGACTTTAAACCGAGGCCACGTGTGCGAACGCACGCAGAACACCTTGCGTACACGTTAAATCCTGTTCCGCTTTTCGTAAGAGTAGGCCATCGTGTGCCGGTGGGAACAGATGACATATACAAAACTGCATACACATGGGGACTGGATGAAAAAAAGCACAAGAGTGATTATTATTTGTTTTATCCTCGATATAAAAGAATAAATAATAAATAAATAAATAAATAAATAAATAAATAAAATTCTCTGTCTGCCTGTTCGCCTCCCTCCTTGCTCTGAACAGATTACAATACAACACAATACAGCGCAATACAATATAATACAATGCAATGCAACACAAGTACAACATAAGTACAATAAGAGCACAAAACAACACAATACAACACAAGTACAACGCAACACAACACAATACAACACAATACAACACAATACAACACAACACAAGTACAACGCAACACAACACAACACAACACAATACAAAACAACACAAGTACAACGCAACACAACACAATACAACACAACACAACACAAGTACAACACAAACACAACACAATACAATACAACAACAACACAATACAATACAACACAACAACACAACACAACACACAACAAACTTCCAGGCCTATGCCACAGCCAGCCTTAACCATACGACCACCCACCCATCCTGTACCCTCCAATCCCTCTTGTCGTCTGTCCCCCATGTTCCCTTCCTCCCTCCCTCGCTCCCTCCCGTGTGTCGTCTGCTTCACCTAGCCAAGCCTACAGCCTAGCTGCCCAGACCTCCACAAAGCAGCGAAGTTCACAGGACACGACACAGCACACCAGTACTATACAGCGGGCAGGAGGTAACGGCCCCACCGCCACCACTCCACAGGTCGAAGCGTACATTGGTGGGAAATGGGGAAGAAGATTTAGGCCTAGCCGTGTTGTAGTGCTGTCGTCTGCTTCATTTCTCCTGTCGTCTGCTACTGCGGCGTCGAGGGCCGTTTGTGTATGAGTGTGAGTGTGTGAAGTGGGCGAGGGCAGGTTGGCTTGGATCATTTGAAGCAGAAGGACTGAAATACCTGTTAGGAGGAATACCTAGGACTACCTACCTACCTTCTTCAGTGAAGGCTGAGATCTTCATTAGTGCTTCAGTAAGTGTCAGTGATGAAGTGGTTGTCGTCTGCTGTTTTGTGGTAGTAGTAGTAGTCTAGTAGTGAACATAACAGATCGAATGTTGGATAGACAGACAGACAGACAGATCTGCATGGTGTGTGTTTTTATGGTTGTGCCTTATTTGAAATCCTTGGTTATAAAATACAGAACCTGGAGAGTTAGTTACACCTTGAGTATTTTCACCGATCTCAGCAAAAAGCTTTACAAGTTAGGCTACAAAGCAAGTCAACGAAACTTGCAAAGAAGTACACCAACCGGTACACATCTTTACAAGTTGGTTTTTGAACTTACCCTATCATTTAACAACTAAAGTTTGACACGGAATCTCAACGTTCTGTTGACAAATGAAATAATAATAAAAAAAACAAAAACAAAAACAACGTGGACTTTGTTCCAGTTGAAGATCTCGCAGGGGTTGACAATTATAATGTCAACATTCTGATTGCAACCGTGGGTCATATACCTAAGATTTTGCAGAGGTTGACAAGTGTAGTAGGAGGAGGCTAAAGAGAGAGGGAGAGAGTAGTGTGGAGGACAGATGTAAACTTTACAGCACTGTCAATGTAAGCTTTAAAGTACTGTCAACATTAGGCTGGGCCTAGGGCCTACCTACGTACTGTTCTGTCTGCTCGGAGTGTCAGCCGAGGGGACCTTGGCTTCTAGGGCCTACCTAGCCTAGACCCTGCAGGAGGTGACCTGCCCCTTCAACCCACCGTGGGACAGTTACAAGTCGGTAAGTTGACTCTTCCCTGCATGTGTTTGTCGTCTGCCCTTTTCTCA
>JASPKP010003042.1:12500-21065 GCA_030674155.1 Stramonita haemastoma | reverse complement strand
CCTGCTGCTCGCGCCCAAAAACCACAGATTTATTTATTTATTTATTTATTTATGGCTCATCTGTCCGCCTATAAAACAATCCAAGAAAAGTATGCAAGCAAAAAGAAAAGTATCAATCTACCTACTTGAACAATCAAGCTTTCTACTTGTCAATCAATAAACCCCAACAATCAATCAAAACATTACCAACAAATTATGTGTTTCCTACTTACCTACCTTCTCCCCTTCTTTTTTCTTCCTACCTTCGTACGTCCCGTACGTACGTAGTACGTACCTACCTACCCCACCCAGCTTTACCCTATTTATATACCAAAATTTCCAACCTCTATCTATTTTATTATCTATCTATCATCATCTATCTATCAAATCTTCTTTTAATCTATCTATCAAATTCTATCTATCTATCAAATCTTCTTCAATCTGTCTGTTGTCTGTCTGTTTACTTTTGGGTTGTCTGTCTGCTGTTGTTATTATCTACTATCTATTGCCCGCCTGTCTGTTGCCTGCCTAGCCTGCTAGCCTTCTGTTGTCTCTCTTCTGTCTCTTTTCCCCTCTACATTTAATTTATTATTTCCTCCATTCATTTCACTCCTAATTTCCACCCAAACCCCCCCCCCCCTACCTTCTCTTGGCGGGAGGTGAGAAACAAAGAGGCCTTGGGAGAGAGAGAGAGGAGAGGGAGAAGAAAAGAGAGAAGGAGAGAGTGAGAGGAGAAAGAGAGAGAAAAGAAGTGAGAGGAAGGGGGAGAGAGAGGGGAGAGTAGAGGATTGGGGGGGGGGGGGGGGAGAATCAATCTGTGAGAGGCGGGAGAAGTAAGCTTTTTTGATGTCAGGGCGGGGAAAACCTCAAGGTTCTTTTGGCGGTGTTTCTTATGGGCCGAATCAGTCTTTGACGAGGAAAAAGGGGAATCAGGCGAAAGAATCTGTTTGCGGGGAAAATGGTTGCGTTCTTCCCTCTCCCCCCTCCCGCCCTCTTTTCCCCTTTTTTAAATCCAATTCTTTCCCAGGTTTTTTTGCAAAGGGTGGTGGGTGGCTGAGGTTGTACTTGTAGAACAGGCTTACATGCAAAAAAAAAATTTCCCGCGCCCCAGCCTTCCCGAAAGTACTTACGGCAAAAATGGGGGGCAAACACCACACACCCCACACCCACACCCACCCCCACCACACACCCCACCCGCACCACCCCACCCCAAAACACCGCACACCACAATACGCGCGCGCGCGCTAACGCACGCCACACACAAACCCACACAGGGACCCTTGTTTTTCAGTTAAACCTGGTTCTGCTTTTTAGAAGAGCAGGTTAGACATTTCGGGCTCGTAGGAATGGTGAAATCTTTACAAAACTGCAAAAACATGGGGGACAATATGAAAAAAGGAACTTGAATGTTAATTCCATTCCCTTTAAAAAATTTAAAACCCAATAAACCTGAACAAAAAAACCCCACCCCAACACATATTCACCCCCTAACTTTACTGTCCTATTCCCAAATCTGTCTCTAGAAAAAAAGAGAGACACAAACAGATGCCAAAAACAGTGGGAAAAAAAAGGCATGAACACACGAGGGACGGGACTTTACAGGCAAACAAAAAGCACAAAACAAACCAAAAAACAGGCGGGAATATGGAAGGAAAAAAAAGGCCCGGGAAAAAAAACCAAAAAAAACCCTAAAAAAAAAACACGGTTAGAAAAACTGTTTGGGCAACCACCATTCGACACCCTGGTTCAAGATAGTTTCCAGCAAAAGAAAGGGGGCTTTGCTCCTTCCCCCAGATAAAAAGAAAAGGAGAGAAAAAAATTGCCAGGGGGGGGGGGATAATTGGTCTGACCCAAATGAGTGACAGTTAGACCTGAGGCAGCCATCTTCCCTTCCCTTCCCTCACGTACCCAAAAGGGGGGAAATGCCTTACTGGTTTCTGTTCCTCTGTCTCCCTATTGTTCCCACCATTCTTTAACCTGCGCCCCGCACCTTTTCTCTCTTGTCATGGGATATATTAACAACTTTTTTTGTGCTGTTTTGTTTTTGTTTGTATGATGGTTTAATATGCTAAACATGTTCATTTATTTCTGTTTATTCTTTGGGGATTATACATTTTGTGTGCTTTTTTTCCCTTTGTTTTGGGTTGATGGTTTATATGTTAAGCATGTTCATCGTTTGTTTGTTTCTTCTTTTAGCATTTGTAGCTTACTCAAAAGAAAAAAAATAAGCTGGTGAAAAAATGTTTCTGTTTCTATGTCTTTGATATGAAGTGCTTGTTTCAATCTTACAATTTTTTAAGGGAGTCCTCTAGAAAAAATGGTAAATAAAATAACTTTTTTGACTCTTTCTCATAAATTTAAGGAAAATTACTCCTTCTGCTTTTTGCTTTCTCTGTTGATTCTGCAAGCATATTAAAGAGCTTCAGCAGGTGGGGATTTACATTAACTTTTCCCGTTTGTTTTAATGTGCTACTTTTTGGAACACATTTCCCCTTTAAACATTTACTTTGTAGTGTAAAAGATGAACTTTTTCTTGCAGATCTACTTTTTCACTAAAAAACTGAAACTAAAACTCTTATATGAAAGTCATGTATATTCATACTGTAAAACCTCAGAGGTCTTGAAAAGTCAGTAAAGGGCTAAAAGACAATTTGTGGAATTTCACCAACATTGATTTATTCACCAGGAAGGGGAATGCAACGTCATGTGTGTGTCTCTCTACGAATCTGGAAATAATCCATTCAAAGTCAAGTCTGGGATGCAGTATGACTTCGAGGCATAGAAACTCATTTAGAGTCTAGATGAACTGCAGATCCTTAGGTCTTCATGGCTGTAGTAAGTACTGAGCCAAACCTTAGGTGGTGGAGGCCACACTGCCAATAAAAAAAGTTTGGCCAATGGTCATCTCAACACAGCACAAGACACCATCTAAACCCAAAACTTAGAGTGAACTGAACACACCTAGGCAAAGATATAAACAACATTGCACAATATGTATTATGCAAAAAATCTCCATAGGAATAAGAGGAGGGAATAGTATTTGCTCTGAAAAATAACTATGAAGAATGATTTATGCATAATCTGAATGGTCTCAGAATAGTCAAAGCAGGCAGCTTAAGATGAAACATACACTGGTGAACTGCAAAAAAAAAGTATTTCAGTGTCAACTAACAACAAAATTTTTTCATGTAAACTTTGAGTGTGAAGAAAAGATGGCCATTACTACGTCACAGAGCAATGTGAATACAGTATGTAAAAAAGTTAAAATCCACGAGACTAAAGAAGACGCGGAGGCTGTAGTGGTTAAACACAAAGCATAAAAGGACAGAAGACAGCAGATGGGGGGAGAGAAGGATGGAGAGGAGAGAGGGGGAGGGGGGGAGAGGGCGGAGAGAGAGAGAGGAGAAGAGAGAGGAGAGAGAGAGAGAGAGAGAGAGGAGATTGAGAGCATGAGAGAGAGAGAGAGAGAGAGTGAGGTGAGAGAGAGAGAGAGGACCCCTCCCCACATAAATAACCAAACAAAAACAACAAATCCTCTCATAAAATAGCAACAACAACAAAAGAGGCAAAAATAATCCAACTCAGAAAAGAATTGCCAACAGCATTCGACACTTTAGATTAAGACAGATCAGTACGGACAAGGCCCCTGCTCTCATGGTGATATAAGAAAAAGAAAGATCTTACCATGGAGCGCACAGTGATAATGGAGTCTGAGCAAATGAGTGACAGTAGACCCTGCGGCAGCCATCTTCCCTTCACCTCATCACGTCACCCAGAAGGGGAATGCTTCAACTGGTCTGTTCCTCTGTCTCCACCTATTGTTCCCACCATTCATAACCTGCTGCACCCGCCACCTTTTCTCTCTTGTCACTGACTTACAGGTACGAGTTTATGTGGTAAGCATGTGGATCACATTTATTGTTTCACCTGTTAACGTTTTGTAGAATTATATTGAGTCTGGTGGGAATTTCGTTTTCACTTATTTATCATCATTCTGGGATTTTTTTGGTATTACTCTGAAACATTTTTAAGGACAGACATATTCAAAAGAGAAAAGCCACCAGGTTTGTAAAATTGTTCTGCAGGGTATTTGTTGTCATTTCTTTGGCTACCTTACCAGAAAAATGTAGTGTACTCCAAATTTACCATACATTATTATTATCTGTCACACATACATACATACATACATACATGCATACATACATACATACATAAATACATTAATACATTACATACATACATACAGACAGACAGACCATACAGACAGACAGACAGACAGGACAGACAGACTTACATACATACACATACATGCACTTGCGTGCACACAGCACCTACATTGCACAGGAATGCACTTCTCAACGTCGAAATTCGCACACCAACTTTAAAAAAATTCTGTAACCACCAAAAATATGTAAACAAAAAAGTTCTTGTTACTTTTACATAAAAAAACCCAGAAAACTTTTCTAGCTGAAGTTGATTTCTTCCCTGTAGTCACGCTTGTTTAGAACACTTAATTAATTTTCTGCCAGTCACATGGTATGTGATTGTTATTTCTTTCATATTGCTGGATTGCACTTGACCTTGCATTTTGTGTTCAGTTAATATCTTCAAGCATCCTGAAGCCAGAATGTGGCTACCTAAATGGTGGGCAAATAATTATGGTTGCATACAAAAAACCTCCCACCATAAGCGATTATAAGAGTTCTTAGTCAAGAAACATAATTAAGAATATAATCATTGATCCTGGTCCCTGAAAAACGTGGCATTGCATATTATATCTGCCACTTTGCTATACTGGAACTGATCAATACCGACGTAAAAACATAGTTACAGCATGGCTCAGAGGCAGATGAAACTCTTCAAGGGCTGAGACACAAGTTGCAAATCTTATCAACAGCATGCAGCTACTTGTCTGGAATAGTCTGCATATATTCTTTCCTCTCTACCTCTTACCTTAACGGATCTGATCAACACAAAGTAAAAAAAAAATATGCGCTGCAATATGGCCTACAGGCATAGAGGCTTATTCAAGTGCTGGAGCTCTCAATTAGTAGTCTTCAAACACACCTGCCCTGGCACTTGCTGAGGATTAGGGGAACAAGTAAAACCATCAATGAAAAAGTTTGGTCAAAGGAGGAGAAAAAGGAAAAGATTGAAAAGGAAAAAATGTAAGGAGAAGAATGTAGATAGAAGATGGCAAGAAGAAGAGAAGAATGCAAAGAAGAAGAAGAAGAATGCAAAGAAGAAGAAGAAAGAATGCAAAGAAGAATGCAAAAGAAGATGATTATCCTGATTATGATCATAATCAATACGAAAAAAGAAGACCATCCTGAGAACCAACAATGAACACTTCTAGAACCTATTCATTGAAGTGGACGAGGCGTATTAAAAATTCAAACAAGAGCACACAACAACATGCAGTACCTTGGACCCAGGACAGGAGAAAAGGAGATGAACAGTAACAGTGGGATGAAAGCATTCGACACACATTGCCTGAAATGAGGGGAAAGTAGATGCGCAAGGTGAAACAGGTAAAGGACCAGGCAATAGTCTTGAGTTCTGTGGACCATAGACAGACCAGAAAATTGAGATTGAATAGCATCAAGAAAGAGGCAAAATAGCAAAACGGTGTGTTGTGTTGTGTGTGTGTTGTGTGTGTGTGTGTGTGTGTGTGGTGTGTGTGTGTGTGTGTGTGTGTGTGTGTGTGTGTGTGTGTGTGTGTGTGAGTGTGTGTGTGTGTGCGTGTGTGTGTGTGTGTGTGCGCGTGCGTGTGTGTGTGTGTGCGTGTGTGTGTTGGTGCGCGCGTGCGTGCGTGTTGTGTGCGTGTGGAGGGGGGTGCATGTGTACAAGGAAAGTCAATACAATGCAATGTATGTACCTAAAGACATAATATTATAAATTACATTACAGTTAACAGGGAGCAATGAATTATACAACAACATACAGCATCACAGTATTCTGTAATCAACAACGTAAAAAAAGAAACCCAGCAATATAGAACAACAGAATGGAATGCAACGAAATTCATTGGAAAAACACGATTTCCTTTCAGCTGAGATATTATGGAAGAATCTTTGCTGGTGATGATAATGCGTACCAAGTTTTAAACCCTTAACTTCAAGACCTATATATATATATATTTTTTTTTTTTACAATCAATCATTCTAGAAGCCCACTCCGCCTTTTTCATCAAGTGAACAAAGCACATTATTTCTTTTATTTTCATTGTTAATTAATTTCATTTCATTATACTATTTTTCTCGATTTTAGTTCATTTTGCTCTTCTTTTAGCAAGATGGTGAAAAAAGAGAGTACTGCCTAGATTGCAAAACGTTGGCATTACCACTGGGCCCGCTCCTTGTCCCTTGCATTATTATCTATTTGTTCATGTATTACTATATCTTTTTTTCATTTTCTATGACTTTTCTTATTTTTTGTGGCTTAGGTGTGTCTTTCTTTAGTCTTTTTTTCATTCCCCATTTGAATGTACCCCTCGTTTCCTTCCTTCATCCCTCGAGTTTAATGTAGCAGGTAGATTACAAAGACGGCTTGGGGAAGAGAAGAGAGGAAATAAATTCTAATCTGCAAGAAGCTGCCATAGATAAGCTGTTTGATGTCCGTGCAAGAAAACCTCTAAGGTTCTTCCTGCCCTTGTTTCTTAGGGGCCAAATTAGTCTCTGAGAGAAACGGGACTCAAGTGGAAAAAAATTTATTTTGTGGAAAAATAGCTTCAGGCTTCTTCTTTCTTTTTCATTTTGCATACAGACTTTTGTGACAAGCAACTAGTATACACATACTGGTATATGGTTGCATGTGGTGTGTGCGCGCACATGCGCAAGCATGCACATGTGTGTGTGTGTTGTGTGTGTGTGTGTGTGTGTGTGCGTACGCAGTACATGCGTGTGTGATGGGTGTGGGTGAGAGGGGTGTGCGAGCATGCATGCGTGCGTGCGTGCGTGCGTGAATGAGTGAGTGGTGCATGGAGAGAGAGAGAGAGAGAGGAGAGGAGAGAGAGAGACAGAGAGAGAGAGAGAGAGAGAGATGAGAGAGAGAGAGGAGATGGAGAGAGAGAGAGAGAGAGAGAGCACCCAAAAAAATCAATAAAAACCTTTTAAAAACCAACTTAGAAAGCAGCTTGCCAAAGCATTCAACTCGCTGGATCCAGACAGATCCCAAACAAGACAGAACCCTCAGTTCTCCTGACCTGATGAATATAAGAAAAAGAAGGGGTTTGCCACGAAGCCTAGTGTGATAATGGAGTCTGAGCAAATGAGTGACAGTAGACCCTGCAGGTAGACGTCTTCCCTTCACCTTCACTCACATCAGCCAACAAGGGGAATGCCTTCCACTGGTTCTGTTCCTCTGTCTCCACCTATTGTTCCCACCATTCATAACTGCTGCACCGCACCTTTTCTCTCTTGTCACTGGGATTCTACAGCTTTGTGCCTTTTTGGCCTTTGGCTGTGAGAGTTTGATGCCAGGGAATATTTACATGTATCCTTTTTGTTTGTATCGTTTTTCTGGGTTTTCTTATGAAGCATTACTGAAGAGTCTGGAGAAGGACATTTTCTATGACACTGTCCTGGTGGTAGAGTACTTTGAAAAACTTTCAGAAGCATACTCAAGAAAGTGTTTTAAACTTGTCCAATTTTTTCTATCAGCTGTGTGTCTTGGGCAAAGTCTAGATCATCAAAAACAAAGAGACAAAAAACAAATTCAGACAATAGGCAAAGAACTAGGCAGGAAAAACTTGTGTCAGTACTTTTTTCTTTATTCAAAAGAATGTCAATCACTTCAGAGTAAGAATAAATGTCGTGACAATTATGATGATAATGTGGAACTATACTGTTGCCTAAATGTCCCATTGAAATAACAGAAAATTCTCACTGCTAGTGCTAATACTTAATACCTGCTTCTGCAAAATTAATGTGTGGAGTATTCGCAGATAAGAATTTTTATTTTCAATTTTTGATAAGTAGGATGAAAGTGTTTTTTTTGATGAAAGTTACTATTACTTGTGAGCATCCTGTAATAAGCAACAAAGAAGTATTACCACAGATTATCTAATAGAGATAAGGATGAAGATACTTCAAGATTAGTATCATGAACAGAAGAAGAAAAAAAACAAGACTGAAAAATCAAAAAAACGAAAAGAAGAAAAAAAACAAACACAATAACAACACAACAAACAAGCATAATTGAAAACTAAAAGGAAAAATTAAAATAAAAAGTGAGATGAACAAACACATAAATAAATACAAGATAAGGAGATTCTTTGTTTAAAAAGTCGAAAAAAGCTGCGGGAGGATAAATAAATATAAAAAATAGCCTTCATAAACAACCTCAGTGACAGCAGTAAGGCAAAGAAGAAGCAGAGAGGCGAGGGCAATTGAAGAGTCTGGGATAAAAAGTATCAGTTTCAGGTGAAGGCAGTGCCCCTACTGAAGCACCTCAGGGGTGGAGAATAATGTAACCAATACTGGGCCTACTTGATGATAAACACCTTTGGGGGTGCATCCTTAAAAAAATGGGGGGGGGGGAGAGAAATAAGGGGGGGGGGGGGTTACTATCCTGGAAGCAACATCA
>JASPKP010003042.1:5000-7500 GCA_030674155.1 Stramonita haemastoma | reverse complement strand
TTCCACTTTTTCGAATAGATAGATACATGAATTTATTATACTGACGCCGAGTGACCGAGCCCGGATACGAGCCATAACCGAGACGCCATTCAAGTGAAGTTTTCCCCTGGAGTTATCGCTAGTACTGCCTTCACTCCCCGAAAATCCTTCGCATGAGACTATAAACCAAGGCCCCGAGTGCAAACGCGCACAGAGCATCTAACTCGCATATTAAAGCTTGTTCTGCCTTCCAAAACCAGTAGGTCATTCGTGCCAATAAGAAGGGATGACAAAAGTATTATGAAAAAAAGAAAGCAAACGTGCAGAATATCCCACATGCACAATGGTGTGTTTTAGACATCACCCGGAAAGGTGGGAACATGGCTCCGGAGTTTAATGGTGGGCGTAAACGGTTTGCATACGTAAAAAACTCACCATTGGTAAACTTTAGAGCTTCAGCTGAAGAATGAAAAAAAACATCAAATTGGTTTTAAGCGCGCTCTTAGGATTTCGGTCGCTTTGAGGCGAAGTCTCTTCTAAAATCAGGTGATTTATTTCGGATCAACTGCTATGCCATTAAAATTTCTGTCGATAGTGGGGGTGATTATTGCTGATGACATTCACATTTTTCTCTTTTCAACCATAGCCATCTGAACAGCTTTTACCTGCCTCTTCCATTGCTTTTACAACTGTGGGTTTTTTCTCTCCCAGAAGTGAAGAAGATCAGCAGGTGTCTCAAATGTTTATTGTATCATCTTCTACGAGGTGGACTTTAGTTTGGAAAACTTTTTGAAACTACAGGCTCAAATTCCTACCTCCCCCCCCCCCCTAGTGCGCACACATACACACACACATGCATGAACACGCACGCACACACACTTACACCTTTTGGGCTCACATTTACTTCTTAAATTTTTGATGAGCCACGTTCTTTTGTATCTTTAATAGCTCGCCCACAGACAACAAAATTAATTGCCTCTCTCTCTCCAACAGACTGTAAAAGAACAATTGCAAATGAATAATGCTAACAGTAACAAGACAATGATGGAGCTGTAGCGATGCAGGCGATGATCAACAATTTCTTCTGAAATGTAATTAACACGCTGACATTGACGAAGTGAGGAGCGTTTAGCGAGATCAATCATTCCCAAACTACGTGGGTTCCTCCTTCCCTAAGCAATGCTTTCTAATTGGAAGGCTTCATGTTGCAAACAGCTTGCCTCCATGCTGCTACACAGCTGTATCTGTTGAATGAGAGAATGGCCTCGGATCCAGGGTTTTTATTTACCTTCTCCTGTACTTTCTGATTGGCTATACAAAATTTAGAAGTTGCGGTTTCCTCCCTCCTTCTTATTACGAGTGTGCGTGTGTGCATGCGTGCGTGGAAACACACACACACGCATGGAGGCACGCACACACGCACGCTCGCATACGCGCACACACACACACACACACACGCATGCACGCACACACACAAAACACACAAACACACACACACACATGCACACACAAGCACACACACACACACACATGCACACACACACACACACACACACACACACACACACACACACACACGCACGCTCGCACCACACACACACGCATGCACGCACACAAAACACAAACACACACACACACACACACACACACACACACACACACACACACACACACACACACGCATGCACGCACACACACACACACACACTTAACCCCCCTCTGGCGATGAGTTTCAGTTTTCACTTGTCCCAACGAGTTGTGACAAACAGCAACACATCTGTTTAAAAAAGCAAAAAAATTACTCCGCCAAATTTTGACCAGCTGCTTTATCTAATTTAATAGTGTTTGCACAGTCTCCCGAGCATGCTAAGTGTTTTCATGCTTTCGCATCCCATTGAATACTGGCCTGTATTTTAAAGATCTTTGACGCACGTAGTGCTCTTCGGCATTTAGAGTATTTCATTTGATCCAAAGTAAGGTATTGGTAGGTCTGCGCTCATTGATACAAGATTGTAAAAAAAACTTACAAATAGGATAGTGACATCCCACAAATCACCACCCCCACCACCCAAAAAACCAAACAACAAACAAACCAAAAAACAAACAAAAAAAACAAGCAAGCAACAAAAAAACAACAACGCACAACAATCAAATAAAATACCTCCCTCAAACAACCAACAACAAAACAAACAAAACTCAACAAACAAAACAAACATTAAAACAACACTCACACGAAACCAAAACAAACACAAAAGAAAAAACAAAACGAAAGGACTAAACCTACTGATATATTATTATCTAGTCTTTATTTTTACCAGACGCAGCTGGGATTTGAACATACGACTCGTGCATTATCAACCAAAATGTTAAGTGTCTTATTGTCCTACCATTCAGCTATCGTGCCCTTCCCTATTACACAAGCAAATCAAGACAAAAAAAAAGCAAACCATGGGCATCATTCATCCCAAGAATACACGGAAACAATGTACAGAAACATAAAACACTATATCTCTTCTCAAAT
>JASPKP010003042.1:0-2500 GCA_030674155.1 Stramonita haemastoma | reverse complement strand
AACACATGACGACCACGACACGTGCAGTCTGCATTTATTAATGGCTTCCTATTATAAAAAGCCCCCCCCCCCCCCCCCCCATAAAACAAAACAAAACAACAAAACATACCCCCAAAAAAACACACACACACAAAAACAACAACAACAACAAACGACATAACCACTACCACCTCCAAAAAAAAATCCAAACCAAAAAAACCCAACCAAATAAAAACCAACCAAAAAAAACACAGCAAAACCTCCAACCAAACCTCCCCTCAAAACCCCAACCAGTTTTTTTTTTCTGTGTCCTCTGTAAGCAAGCCACCCAGGGTGAGCCCCATTTGTCACGGGGCGGGTACAGGCTGCAGGGCGGAAGAAGAGGGTGTCAGGAGGCACCCTGAACTCACATCAACCCAACCACGCTTCGCCTCCCTGCCCCGGCCACCCTCAATGCTCTCTTGGAGTCATCACTCTCTCGATATTTGAATTTTTTGGTGCTGAAGTTTTTAAATGCCTGGCAGGTGATTGACTGATGAATTTATCTCCTTCTTCTTGTAGAGCCTTTAGTGGCAGTACACGTAATTTTTTTTCCAGGCAGTTTGTCTTGGACTTGTGTCGTTAAGTGGTTTTCTTGTCCCTAATTGGATGAACACGATGACTCCGGTGGAGCACATCCCTCTTCAGTGCTTGGTAGATTATATGATATTAAAAAAAAACAACAGAGAAAGTTTAATTGTGTAAACCCGCAACGAAAATTAACTAGAAAATGTTTTCGAACTGCAAAGCAGATGGGTTTATATTAAATAGATGAGAAGACAACGCAAAATAACGGCAATTAAAAGGTCATTAATTGAATAGAACATCTTGAGCACACGTTAAACCCACTCCGCCTTTTGGAAGAGCAGGCCATTGTGTGCCAGTGGAAATGGATGCCATTATTGAAAAAAACTGCCTTGCCACTGGGAGTGGATGTAAAAAGCAGACGAGTGCTTATTCCATTGTCGTTGAAATAAAAGAATAGATAAGTAAATAAATACACTGAAATCGTTATTCATTTAATGCATTTTTAATTGCTTTATTTCGCGTTGTGCTCTCATCTGTATTGGTGTTTATAAAGCAGTGTGATGAAACTGTTCAAACCTTACATTTAGAGCAGGTTCGCGCTGAAGGTATGGTGGAGTGATGTGTGTGTGTGTGTGTGTGTGTGTGTGTGTGTGTGTGTGTAAGAGAGAGAGAGAGGGAGAGATGCACAATTATTTTTAAAAAGTAAATGGTTTAATGAGCTTCGCCATCACAAAAATCACCCTAGTTTCTGATTTTGTTTGTTAACACACACACACACACAGACACCACATACGCACTTTAAAAACAGAGTACTCGTAGGTTTTCCTGATTTTTCCACTCCGATAACAAACGAACATTGTGTTTAGTTTTATAATGTCTTAGAAACATTGGCTTTTCTTCCTAAAAAAAGTTTACAAAGGCAGGAGAGAGTGGTTAGCTTGATATTTGTTTTATCTGTCAGGGTTTTTTTTTTTTTGTCTTCTGACCTGGATGCCTGTAATTGGTAATTAACACCAAAGTGAGGAGAAGCTTCATTTTATCAGAATAAAAACAAAACAAAACACGGCAAGCATGTTTATTCTTTTCTTTAAGGCATTTCTGCGACTTCAGTTTAACAGAAAATATTCATTACCTCCCTTGTTGTTGGCTTCTCGCATCTGCTTGTAATGCTGGAGTTAAATTAATAACGTTGTTTTTATATTGTTGTACTTGTGAATACGCACAAGGTTTGGAGTTGTTCTTTTTATCCTTTTTCCTCCTACATGGAGGGGACACTTCCCTGAAAGCCTGTTCAGCTATTCCTTCACTTTTATACCATTGTGTGCCAAAATCTGGGCCTCAATTAATAGTTCACTTGATTGTTCTGTAAACTTTATCAATACCGTATTTTTTCTGGGTCTACTCCTAGATTTTTCTCACATTACAATTTCCTAAAGAATTTTGTTTTTGTTTTTTGCGAGTTTTTTAAAATATTTTTTATACAAAACTCCACTCCCCGAAAAGTCTTACAGATGAGACTATTATACCGAGAGGTCTCGTGTGCATACACACGCAAAACATCTTGCGCATACGGAAGGGTAGGCTATTTATGCCAGTGAGAACGGGTGACAAAGTTTACACGCACACACATACACACGAGCACACGCGGGTTCGCACACACACCCACACAATTGCACAAACACAACATGCACGTACACTCATGCTCATGCAAAAATGACCATAACATGTCATACAATAAGATTAAGATCATAAGATCAATCTCAGCGATCAGAGAAAAAGAGAGACTGAGACACAGAGAGACTGAAACAAACAGACAGAAAAGACAGACAGACGGACAGACAGAGAGATAAGGGAACAGCAAGCAGGCTGATGACATTACTGGACAAAAGAGAACAGCCCTAATATTTTTTGTAGTCCTGTCACGCGCAATGGAAAAAGACAGAGGAAACAAAGT
>JASPKP010003041.1:20000-21075 GCA_030674155.1 Stramonita haemastoma | reverse complement strand
GTGTTTTGGTGGGGTGTCTTGTCTGGGGGTTGTGTTGTGGGGGGGTTTTTTTTCCCTTTTTTGCTTCGCCTGCCCTGATGAGCTGTTTTTGAAATGGAAAAAAGGGGGGGGGGGGCGCGGGGGCCCGGGTGGTGTGTGTGTGTGTGGGGGGGGGGTTTAATTGGGGGGGAGGGCAGGCTATGTCGTACAAGATACATGAAAAAAACCCCATCTTTTTGGAAACAACAAAAGAGAAGACAGAGGGGGAGGAGGGTTTGTGTCTTGAGTGCGGGGACGGGGACACAAACACACACAGGCACACGGGCCACAGACAAAACAAAACACAAACTACAACACACAGATTCACAGACACACAAAGACACAGAAAACACCCCCCTACACACACGGTTCACTCTTTTGTCTGTCTGCCCTGTCTGTCTGTCTGTCTGTCTTCTGTCTGTCTGTCTGTCGTCTGTCTCTCTTTTCCCCTCTCTCTCCCCTCCCCCCCTCCCCCTTCCCCTCCCCTCTCTCTCTTCTCTCTCTCTCCCCTTGTGCAACCGAGTGGTAGCGTAAAAGAAAGCATTTACCCATGGGCAGCAGCAGAAACCAGCCAGTGGGTACCCAACCAGCAGCAGAAGCAGCGTACCCTTACAACAGCAGCATAACAGCGGGTAGCAGCAGTGGTAGCAGCAGCAGCAGCGGGAGCATTAGGGGAAGTAGCGGAGTACCCAATAGCACAGCAGAAGCAGCAGCAACAGCAGAAGCAGCAGTAGCGTGTAACAGTAGTTGCTAAGTAGCAGCAGCAGTAGAAAAGCAGTAGCAGTAGCAGCAGCAGAAATTTAGCATAGCAGTACGCAGCAGTATTAGAATTAAGCAAGCAGTTTACAGCAGTAGCAGTAGCAGCAGCGGTTTAGCATAGCAAAAAGGTAGAGCAGCAGCTAGCAGTACCCAAAACAGAAAGCAATAGCAGCTTTTAACAGCACCCGCAGTAGCAGCAGCAGAAATATAGCATAAGCAGCAAATTTGGGAGCATTTAGCAGCATTAGAAGTAGCAGAAAGTAAAGGTAAAAAAGTACTTTTTTTTTCCCAACAAACA
>JASPKP010003041.1:2500-15000 GCA_030674155.1 Stramonita haemastoma | reverse complement strand
TGAGAACACGACCGTTTTTAGCACAACAGAGAACGTGACTACTACTGCTGGTGGTGTCACTGTTGAAAACACCACTACAGCTGGTGTCACAGCTGAAAACACCACTACTACTACTGGTGGTGTCACTGTTGAAAACACCACTATGACTGCTGGTGTCACTACTGAAAACACCACCACTACTACTACTGATGTTGGTGTCACTGCCACTAACGCCACTGTGATTCCCACCACTACTCCTCTCGCTGGAGCAGACAACACGACTTCTAATGCCTCTGTCTCTGGTATTCCTTCTGTCACGGACACTGACACCACCACTACCGCTTCTGTCAATATCACTGCCAACACCACTGCACCTCCAAGCATTGAATCCACCACAGAATCTGGGTTTCTCAACACAACTCACACCGCCATGGAAAATACCACCACTACTACTACTACTACAGCTTTCGAAAACGCTACGACCGAGGTTGTAACCGCTTCACCGAATACGACAGAAAACGCTACCGGGATTTTTGTTCCTGGCGCTACTACGACTGCGGCGACTGTTACAGAAAATACGACCACGGTTGCTGAAAATACGACCGTACTCGTCCCGACTACGAATACTACCACGGTTGCGACGACTGAAAATGCAACTACAGTTGCTAACGAAAGCGTCACCGTGGTTTATCCTACTGAAAATTCAACGATTTCGGATACTACTATGCTTCCGAATACTACTACAATGATGTACACGACGGAGAATGCGTCCATGCCGAATGCGACAGCGCCGCCAATGGTTGACAGTTCGACGGTGATGCATTCGACGGAGAATGGTTCTATGCCGAACAGTACCATGCCTACAACGACCGAAAACGTGACCATGACGTACACGACTGAAAATACTACAGGAGAGAACTTTACTGCTGTACCACCCGTGTTGGGAAATACAACAATGATGTCCACCACGACTCAGAATGTTTCCATGGCTAATACCACTATGCCTACTACCACTACAGAAAACGTGACGATGATGTATACCACAGAAAATGCCTCTATGCCCAACACTACTATGCCTCCCATGGTCGAAAACTCAACAATGATGTCGACCACAACTCAGAATATTTCCATGCCTAACACGACAATGCCAGAAAACAACGTGACGATGACGTATACCACGGAAAACGTCACTATGGGTAACACCACGATGACGCCATTCTATGACAACACCACGACGATGACGTATACCACGGAAAACGTCACTATGAATAACACCACGATGATGCCATCTTATGACAACACTACGATGACGCACACCACGGAAAACGTCACTATGCCCAACATGACGATGCCTCCTATGCTAGATAATTCCACAATGATGACGACCACGACTGAGAACGTCTCGCTACCCAACACCACCATGCTACTACCACCAGTAACGGATAACACCACCCTGTCAAACGTCACGATAACGTCAGCACCCGAAAACGTCACGGCAATCAACACCACAGAAAGTACCCCGCTGGAAAATACGACTCAGGTGTTTGAGAACACGACTATGATGTACACTACTGCAAATGCTAGCGTGGCGAACACGACTATGTTTCCCGTGACTGAAAACGTGACAGCAATGAACAGAACAGAGAACACGACTATGATGTACACCACCGCAAATGCTAGCATGGCGAACACCACGGTGTTTCCCGTGACTGAAAACGTGACAGCAATGAACAGAACAGAGAACACGACTATGATGTACACCACCGCAAATGCGTCTATGGCGAACACAACCATGTTTCCCGTGACGGAAAACGTGACAGCGATCAACACGACAATGATGTACACTACTGCAAATACTTCTATGGCGAACACGACCATGTTTCCCGTGACGGAAAACGTGACAGCGACGAACAGTACAGAGAACACGACTATGATGTACACTACTGCAAACGCTTCTATGGCGAACACAACCATGTTTCCCGTGACGGAAAACGTGACAGCGATAAACACAACAATGATGTACACTACTGCAAATACTAGTATGGCGAACACGACGGTGTTCCCCGTGACAGAGAACGTCACGACCGAAAATGTGACAACGCCCTACACCCCAGCTCCCAATGTCACCCTACCTCCAATGTTTGACAACACCACTACCACCGAAAACGCTTCTACACCGAACACCACTACACCAGTACCACCACAAAACACCACCACTGCTGTCTACACCACCGAAAACACCACCTCCAACTACACCACCGAAAACACCACCATGCCTAATGTGACGTCAACAGATTTGGCGAACACCACCACAACACCAGTGCCCCCACAAAACACCACCGTTATCTACACCACCGAAAACACCACCATGCCTAATGTGACGTCAACGATGTTTGCAAACACCACCACCACCACAGAAAACGTCACTGTCTACAACACCACTATGGTACCCCCCGTAACGGCGAACACCACTGCGAACTACACCACCGAAACACCACCACTACGACTGAAAACACCACAGAAATCCTCATCACTCCAAACACCACTTTCCCAACCACCACCACAGAAAACACAACTCTCATCATGACAACAGAAAACGTCACCACCACTCAAAACGTCACAGAAAACGTCACCATGCCTGTGACGACGGTAAACGTCACGGTGACACCTACTCCCGAAAACACCACGGCGATCAACGTCACTATGCCAAACACCACCGAAAACGTCACAACGATGATGACGACAGAAAATGCTACAACGACTCAAAATATTACGATGGTTGTGACGACTATGCCTACCACAACTGAAAACGTCACTGCTTCAAGCACAACTGAAAATTCGACCGTACAAGTAACGACAGTAGCAAATACTACAATGATGGTAAACACGACGATGATGATTTCCACGACGATGAATATGACGACACCTGAGAATACTACAGTGGTGATGTCATCGTCGACGAGCGAACCGGCGACGACGACGATGATGAATACGACGATGGATGTGGTAACGTCATCGACGTCTGCTAATGTGACCGATAGTTCCACTGAGGTGAGTGTGTGTGTGTGTGGGGAGGGGGGGGGGGGGGTGGGGGGGTTAGGGGGTGTAGTGTGTGAGTGTGGGATGGTGTGTGTGTGGGTGGGTGGTTGTGTGTGTGTGTGTGCAGTGTGTGTGTGTGTGTGTGTGTGTGTGTGTGTGTGTGTGTGTGTGTGTGTGTGTGTGTGTGTGTGTAGGGGAGGGGGTAGGGGGTGAGTGTATGTGTGTGTATGGGTTTGTGTGTGCGTGTGTTTGTGTGTGTGTGTGTGTGTGTGTGTGTGTGTGTGTGTGTGTGTGTGTGTGTGTGTGTGTGTGTGTGTGTGTGTAGGGCACGGGTTAAAAAGTGTGTATGTGGATGTGGTGTGTGTCAAGTCAAGTCAAATTTTCATTTCCAGATGGTATATTGAAAAAAGAAATGTATGAAATACTTTTTTTTTTTTTCGTAAAACCATCTCTTTGTTTTAAGTGTTTAGGAACAAAAAAACTTAATAATGTTTAACAACAACACTATTACGAAACCCATAACAATAAAATAGACAAGATAAACTACACTGCAAAACACACACACAGAAGCACAGACACACAGAGACACACATGTAAACACACATACGCAGACGCGTGCGCGTATATACCCCCCCCCCCCTCTCTCTCTCTCTCTCTCTCTCTCTCTCTCTCTCTCTCTCTCTCTCTCTCTCTCTCTCTCTCTCTCTCTCTCTCTCTCTCTCTCTCTCTCTTTTGCATTCTTCTTCTTTTACTTCTTCTTCGTCTTCGTCTTCGTCTTTTTCTTAATTCTTTTTCTCACTCTCTGTCATCACTATCAATATCACCCCCACCCCCACCCTCATCCTCATCCTCTTCTTCTTCCTCCATTCCCAGACTACGGCCACCACAACAGTGCCATCATCCACCTCTGCAGCAACTACTACACCAGCGGAGGCGACTACGGCCATGACGGGGCGGTTTAAAATCACGGCTGGACAAGAGTGGACACCAGAACTGGGCGACTTCAACTCTGCCCAGGCCAAACAGCTTAGGACCGAAGTGGAGGGGGAGGTGAGAGAGGGAGGAAAGAGAGAGGGAGAGAGAGTGGGGAGAGAGGGGGGGGAGGGAGGGGGGAAGAAGGAGAGGGAGGGAGGGGGAGGGAGAGAGGGGGTGGGAGAGGGGGGAGGGAGGGGGGAGAGGGTGGGGGTGGAGAGAGGGGGGAGGGGGGAAGGGAGGAGAGAGGGGGTGGGAGAGAGAGAGGGGGGAGGAAAAGGCAGGAGGGAAAGAGAGAGAGAGAGGGGGGAGGGAGAGAGAGGGAGAGGGAGGAAACAGACAGAGAGAGAGGGAGAAGAGAGAGAGGGAGAGAGAGAGGGAGAGAGATGTGGGGGAAGAGAGAGAGAGAGAGAGAGAGAGGGGAGGAAGGGAAAGAGAGAGAGGGAGGGAGGGAGGGAGGGGGAGAGAGACAGAGAGACAGAGAGAGAGAGAGAGAGAGAGAGAGAGAGAGGAGAGAGAGAGAGAGAGGAGAGAGAGAGAGAGAGAGAGAAATTCTGCATTCTTATTTACCACCAACTGTATCAAAACATTTATTCATGAAATGTGTGTGTTTGTACGTGTGTGTGTTTGTACGTGTGTGTGTTTGTACGTGTGTGTGTGTGTGTGTGTGTGTGTGTGTGTGGTGTGTGTGGTGTGTGTGTGTGTGTGTGTGTGTGTGTGTGTGTGTGTGTGTGTGTGTGTGTGTGTTTCAGCTGAATACCTTGTTCAAGAACAGCGAACTGGGCTCTTTCTATCGGTCTTCAAAAGTCATCAGTTTCGCGTGAGTCTCTCCGTTTGTCTGTCTGTCTGTCCTTCTGTCTGCTAGTGTGTCTCTCTGTCTGTTTGCATTTTGTTCGTCTGGCTGTTCGCCTCTCTAGCTCATGCACACACACACTGACATACGCAGGTACGCACGCACGCACACACACACGAATACACACATCTGTCTGTCTGTCGCTGTCTGTCTGTCTGTCTGTCTGTCTGTCTGTCTGTCTGTCTGTCTATCTCTCTCTCTCTCTATCTCTCTCTATCTCTCTCTCTCTTTATAAATATATTGATACACATATTACATTCATTACATCTATACATGCATATATATTTATATGTATATGTATATGATGTATGCATTAATATATATATATATATATATATATATATATAATGTTAAAAGAAGATTGGATTGGAATGTATTCTTCAAAAACAAAGAAGTAAAAAAAAAAAAAAGTGCCTCAACAGTAACAAGTAGTCTTATGCCTAATTTTGTAAGCCTAACACCATTATTATTATAATATTATCATTCTTTTTTTTTCCTTTTTTTCCAGACAAGGCAGTGTGGTGGTGACCTATGACGCCACCTTTGCGTCAGCAAAGGGCGTGACGCCAGCTAACGTCAGCAAGGCTTTCGTGAACAACTTGAACGAAAATTCCACCTTACCCGGGGGAAAACTGACAGTGGAGAAAGACACCGTCAAACACCAAGGTCAGATCTAGTTGTAGTCTGGGCTGGTTGGCTGGCTGGTTGGTTGGCTGGTTGGTTGGTTGGTTGGGTGGTTTGGTTTTTGGTTGGCTGGTTGGTTGGTTGGGTGGGTGGGTGGGTGGCTTGGTTGGTTGGTTGGTTGGTTGGCTTGTTGATTGATTGACTGGCTGGTTGATAAGTTGGTTGGTTGATTGGTTGGATTGTTGGTTGGCTTGCTGGTTGGCTTGCTGGTTGGTTGGCTGGTTGGTTGGTGGGTTGGTTTGTGTGTTTGTTGGTTGGCTGGTTGGTTGATGTGTTGGTTGGCTGGCTGGTTAATTGGTTAGTTGGTGGATTGGTTGGCTGGTTGGGTAGTTGTTTGGTTGGCTGATTGGTTGGTTGGCTGGTTGGTTGGTTGGTAGATTTGCTGGTTGGTTTGTTGGCTGATTTGTTGACTCGTTGGTTCGTTGGTTGGTTGGTTGGTTGGTTGATTGGCTGGCTGGCCATTGTGTGTTGGTGGGAACGGATGACAAAAGTTGACAAAACTGCATGCATACACACGTGGACTGGACATAAAAAAAGTATGAGTGCTGCTTGATCCTATATCCTCGAAATAAAAAATAAATGACATGAACCAAAAAAAAAGGAGAAAAAAAGTGACGAAGTAGTGACGTCACTGATGGTGATGATGTCACTATGACGTGTGCAGTTGTCTCCATCCCCGAAGACGAAGAACCGGTGCTTCCCAACTGGGCCATTGCCGTCATCGCTTGTGGCGCCGCTCTCCTTATCTTCTTCATCGTCTTCATCTGCGTGTTGGTAAGTCGATGATGTATATCATGGCAAGTATATTTGTCATGCACACATACGTGCGTGCACACATACACCCACTCTTTGTCTCTGTGCGTTTGTGTCTGTCTGTGTCTGTCTGTCTTTGTCTGTCTTTGTCTCTGTCTGTCTTTTTCTCTGTCTGTCTGTCTGTCTGTCTGTCTGTCTGTCTCTGTCTCGGTTTCTCTGTCTCTGTCTCTGTCTGTCTGTCTGTCTGTCTGTCTGTCTGTCTGTCTGTCTGTCTGTCTCTCTGTCTCTCTCTCTGTCTCTCTCTCTGTCTCTCTCTCTCTCTCTCTCTCTCCTCTCTCTCTCTCTCTCTCTCTCTCTCTCCTCTCTCTCTCTCTCTTTCTCTCTCTCTCCCCCCTCTGTGTGTGTGTGTGTGTGTTTGTAGGGGGATGGAGGGTGTGTATGTGTGTGTGTGTGTGTGTGTGTGTGTGTGTGTGTGTGTGTGTTGTGTGTGTGTGTGTGTGTGTAAGAGTAGGTAGCCCCCCCCCCTACACCCACACACAAGAAATTAAAAAAATCTTCCCATATTCCCAATCCTTCCTTCCTTCCGTGCAGTGCTCCCGAAGACAAACTCGTCAAAAGTACCATCTGACAGACGACCCGGACGACATAGGCTACTTACTCTTACACGCGCGCGCACACACACACAACACCACACACACACACACACACACACACACACACACACACACACACACACACACACAGAGGGAGAGGGAGAGAGAGAGAGAGAGAGAGAGAGAGAGAGAGAGAGAGAGAGAGAGAGAGAGAGAGAGAGAGAGAGAGAGGGACGGACGGACGGACGGACGGACGGACGGACGGACGGACGGACGGACGGACGGACAGACAGACAGACAGACAGACAGAGACAGACAGACAGACAGACAGAGACAGACAGACAGAGACAGACAGACAGACAGAGACATAGAGACAGAGACAGACACACACACACAGGCACACAGACACAGAGACACAGACACACACACACACGCTCACACACAGACACAGACACACACACAGACACACACACACACACACACACATACACACACACACACACACACACACACACACACACACACACACACACACACACACACACACACATACACACACACAGAGACACAGAGACACAGACACACACAGACAGACAGAAAATAAAAATTAAAAAAAATGTCCAATATTCCTTTCGTTGCAGTGCTCCCGAAGACAAACTCGCCAGAAGTACCACCTGACAGACGACCCGGACGACATAGGCTACAGACGATCCTGGGCCTCCTCCAACTCCTCCACCTACAACAACCACGCTTTCGCCTACGATAACGCCGCCTTCCCCGTTAGGGACTATCCCCACAACGGACACCACCACCACCACCATCATCACCACAGCAGCAGCGGCGGCGGCGGTGGCGGTGTGGGTGGTGTGGGTGGTGGGAAAATCCCGCTGGGCAATGGCGACGGAGGGGTGGTTGAGGATGTGGAGACGGGACAAGTGGGTGGTGGTGGTGGTGTCGGTGGTGGTGTCGGTGGTGGTTTTGCTGCTGAGGTGAGTTGAGGAAGGGTGTGTGTGAGGGGGTTGGGTGTGGGGTGGTGGTGGTGGGTTGGAGGGTGGTGTTCGGGGGGGATTGTGGGTGTGGGGAGGGTGGGGTGGGTGGGGGTGGGTGGGGGAGTGGGGGGTATGGAGGTGGGGTGTGGTGTGGTGGGGGTGTGTGTGGGGTGTGTGTGGGGTATGTGTGGGGTGTGGTGGGGGGTTGGGTGGGGGGGGTGAGTTGTGTGTGTGTGGTGTGGAGGGGTGTGGTGGTGGAGGGAGGGGGGGCGTGTGGGAGGGTGTGTGTGTGTTTGTGTGTATTTGGGAAAGTGTTGTAGGTGGGTGGGTTGGTGAGTGGGGTGGAGGGTGTGTGTGTTTGAGAGAGAGATGGAGGGGAGAGTGAGAGAGAGACAGACAGACAGACAGACAGACAGACAGACAGATTGTGTGTATGCGTGCGCGTGCAGGCTTCTGCGTGAATGTAAGCGTTTGACTTTTTGAGTGTACACGCGCGCGCATAAAATGGCAAAGTGCAAGGTATTGCTAAACCATGACATGTCCCCTATCCTCTGAGAACCAGAGACAGTGATGATGTCAGTCTGACAATGCATGTTCCCTCCACCTTTTACCATCGTAAATAATATAGCCTGACTTACTACCACAGAAGTCCTGAAGAACGCCTAATAACAATCATAACAACAATGATAACAGTCATAACAACAATAATAACACTCATAACAACAACAGACCGCTGCAGTCTGCTTTTACTTGCATCTTCATTAATTGGTGTGGGTTTTTAAAAAAAAATCAATTTTTATACCACTTTATGTCACAGCAGATTTCTCTGAGTGAATGTCGAGCTGCTCTCCCTCCCCGGGGAGAGTGCGTCGCCATTAGTGCAATGCTACCTACTTTTTTTTTTTTCGTTTTCCTGTTTGTAACTGTACTTGTGTTCCCTATCAGAGTGGCTTTTTTCTAGAGAATTTTGCCAGGGACAACCCTCTTATTGCCGTGGGTTCTTTTACGAGCGCTGGAAAATGATGTGTAACACGTGGGACCTCGGTTTTATCGTCCATTCCGAAAGACTAGCACCCTGACCTCCACTCATGGTCTAATGGATGGGGGGGGGGGGGGGGGGGGGGGGGGGGGGGGGGGGGGGGGGGAAGTTTTGTGCCAAAACGGGGGTACATCAAACAAATGGATGATTGTTAGATCACGTGATAATCTCCCCCTGTAAAACAAACGTTGAATGCGATTCAGCCCACTGATAATTAAGCGGTTTTTTTTTTGCATCACTCTGCCACTAATTGCGTGGAAATACCAAACCCATCAAATTAACAATGCCTCCCCCAATGTAAGATGCTGTTCTCGTTTTTTTCTTATGATCAGTTATAATGGACAGATTAATGGATGGATGCTTTTTTTGGTTGTACTCGGTTCTACTATTCAAAGAATGTCTGGGGTTTTTAGTGGGTTTTTTTCTTTCCCTTAGCTTCTTTTCCACTCTTTCTCTTTTTCTAATTAAAAAACAACAACAGAATGTCTGTTAATAAATTAATCTTACTCATCTCTGACTGTTGTGGCACTGCACTGCGCCTTGTGGCTCTTAATTAAAATTGACGGGTACCAACATGAGCTGATTGTAATGAATGTGGTGGTATTGTGGTTGCACTGGCTTTGAATTGATCGTCTCCCTTCATGGGGAGGCCGAGTATTAAGTTTCTTTCTGAAAATTCGGTGCCAGGAATTCCCTCTTCTCTCTCTCTCTCTCTCTCTCTCTCTCTCTCTCTCTCTCTCTCTCTCTCTCTCTCTCTCTCTCTCTCTCTCTCTCTCTCTCTCTCTCTCTCTCTGTTTACCTTGTTTCTGTTTTAACCTGACACCTCCTTCCTGCCTATTTTTTCTTCTTCTTGGTTCTATTCCTCTGCCCCCCTTTTTTTCCCCCAGAAAATTTCGGAGTAAAGAAAAAAAATGTCTTGGAAACATTGTTGCTGCTATGGTCATGCTGCTTTTGGTGCAATGGTTTCGAGTACCACGGATTTCTTAAACTACATCTCTAATCAGTAATCTTTGTCTGTGGCACCACCTTTTGTGCTGTATTGTTTGCAGTACGATACAAAACATTACGATGAAAATTGCATTGTATTGTACTGCATCGTATTGTATTGTATTGTATCGTATACGAAAAAAATTGCATTGTATTGTATTGCATCGTATTGTATTGTAATGTATCGTACAATACAATACGATGTAATACAATACAATGCAATTTTTATCGTATACGATACAATACAATACAATACGATGCAGTACAATACAATGCAATTTTTATCGTAATGTATTGTATCGTATTGTATTGTATTGTATTGTATTGTATTGTATTGCATAGTACCGTATTGTATTTTATGGTATCGTGTTGTACTGAATTGTATTGTATTGAATTGCATAGTATCGTGTTGTATTTTATGGTGTCGTGTTGTACTGAATGGTATTGTATTGATTGCATAATATCGTATTGTATTTTATGGTGTCGTATTGTACCGAAGTGTATTGTGTTGTATCGTATTGTATTGTATTGTATTATGTTGCATCGTGTTGTATCGTATTGTGTTATATTGTATCGTATACTATTGTATTGTCTCGTATTGTATTGTATTGCATTGTATTGTATTGTATTGTATTGTATTGTATTGTATTGTATTGTATTGTATTGTACACTACTTTCAGGCTAAGTCGGATTTTTTTTTTGCGTGAAACTCAGATGAATTGAATGTCTGTACTATTTGTTGTTGCATCGTGTAGCGCTCTCTCTCTCTCTCTCTTCTCTCTCTCTCTCTCTCTCTCTCTCTCTCTCTCTCTCTCTCTCTCTCTCTCTCTCTCTCTCTCTCTGTTTCTCTCTCTCTCTCTCTCTCTCTCTCTCTCTCTCTCTCTCTCTCTCTTCTCTCTCTCTCTCTCTCTCTCTCTCTCTCTCTCTCTCTGTGCTATGCATGTACTAAAGTTCGTGTCAAAAGCTCTATAATTGTATTGTTGCTTGTTTTTTTTTTATCTCTCTTGTTTTTCATTGGTTTAACTTGTTGTGCTTTATGCAAATGCACTGGCACGTGACATTGGGGCTTGGCTGCTATTGGTTGCTTTTTGTGTGTCCCTGTTTTTTTAGCAGAAGACCACTTCGCTTTGATATTGCTCTACGCATGCGCTGTGGAATGCCTGACCGCCATTTTTTGTTGTGAGTATGACGTCATAGGGTCAGCCGGCTAGGCAGCTAGTGTTATGTGAATTTTGTTGTTGTTGGGTATTGTGGTTTATATTTTAGTGAGTGATACTGTGGTTGGTACGGGGATGTGTGTGTGTGTGTGTGTGTGTGTGTGTGTAAGGGTGGGTGGGGGGGGGGGGTGAGGTTTGTGTGTGAGTGTGTGTGTGTGTGTGTGTGTGTGTGTGTGTGTGTGTGTGTGTGTGTGTGTGTGTGTGGTGTGTGTGTGTGTGTGTGTGCGCGCGCGCTCTCGTGCGCGCGCGTGGGTGTAGGCGTGTGGGTGTAGGCATGTGTGTGTGTGTGAGTGTGTGTGTCTGTGTGTGTGTGTGTGTGTGAACGTGCGTGCGTGCGTGCGTGTGTCTGTGTGTCTGTGTGTGTCTATGTGCCTGCGTGCGTGCGTGCGTCTGTGTGAATTTGTGCCAGTGTATTTTGCTAGTCGGTGTAGTATTTGCAACGTTTTTGTAGATTTCTCCTGTCCTTGTTTCTGGGATTTGTTGTAAATTCTGTTTTCCTGTGCAAGGTTTTTGCTTTTTGCTCAGGTGGAAAATTCATAAGGATGTAACCATTTCTTTTTTCGTATATGTTTTGTGTTGGTGATTTCAAGGTTAATTAAAGATCACACCCATCAAGTCTTCAGTCCTCAAGTTGACCAACACACGTGCATAATTATGTGTAAAACACTAAAAATAAATAAGTAAAAAATAGTTTTAAAAGACACGTGTGCTTGCATTCATGAACACACACACACACACACACACACACACACACACACACACACACACACACACACACACACACTCCTGGAGTTAGCACTCTCACACACACACACCACACACACACACACACACACACACACACACACACTCCTGGAGTTAACATCAGTGCTGACTCCACTCTCCCCAAAAGTCCTTCGGATGAGACTTTAACCGAGGCCCCGTGTGCGAGCGCACGCAGAACATCTTGCGCACACGTTAAATCCTGTGCCGCTTTTCGTTAGAGTAGGCCATTGTGTGCCGGTGGGAACAGATGACAATATTTACAAAACTGCATACACACCGTGGACCGGATGAAAAAAAGACATGATTGCTTATTCTGTTATCCTCGATATAAAAGAATAAATAAATAAATAAATAAACACACACCCCACACACACACACACACACACACACACACACACACACACACACACACACACACTACCTACCTACACAGATCTACTTTGCCCAAAACACACTTTAAAAAAAAAATTATATTACTCATAAATCTCTCTTACCTTTTCTGTCTCACAGACCCACTCTCTGCCGATGAACAGCGCGCATGCGCGGGCCAGATCTCTTCAAAACGGAAGCGGAAATGGGCGGGCGATGGTCTATCGAGAGGATGACGTCATGACGTTTTACGACATCGAC
>JASPKP010003040.1:15000-20000 GCA_030674155.1 Stramonita haemastoma | reverse complement strand
CAGACACTCACAGAGAGACAGAGAGATACCAACAGAGATGGGCTAATTGAAAGAGACAGACAGACAGACAGACAGACAGACAGACAGACAGACAGACAGGCAAAGAGAGAGGAGGGAGGGGAAGGTGGGCTGAAAGTCTTTGTAAATCCTTGAAATGGTATGTTTTGCTATCAAGAGGACAATGTAGATAGGTCTACTACTTTTTTGTTTTGTTTTTTCTGACTACTGGAACACTGAGACATTCCTTTGTTGTTGTTTTTTTTTGTTTTTTTTTTTATTACAGAACGATTAATTATTATGGATACGGATTGCGTATTCAAGTATAATCTATTTTTTTCCTTATCGGTTGCACTGTCCACGTTTTCATTGATCTTCTAGTGCCAGATGACTGGTGACAGTTTGCCGAGAACAAATTAAATTAAACAAATTAATTTCTAAGTGCTGATCCACTGCTGTCATCTCTTCTTTGCAGACGACTTTCCAATACATGTAGTATTTCTCTGTCATTGTCTCTGTCTTTCTTTGCCTCGTGCTTCTGTGTGTCTGTCTTTGTTGTCTTTGTCTCTGTCTCTCTCTCTGTCTGTCTCTCGCTCGCTCTCTCTGTCTCTGTCTCTTGCTCTCTCTGTCTCTCTCTCTGTCTCTCTCTCTGTCTCTCTTCTCTGTTCTCTCTCTCTGTTCTATCGTGTTGTCGTGTTCCTGTTTGTGTGTGTGTGTGTGTGGTGCGTGTGCGTGCGTGCGTGCGTGCGTGCGTGCGTGCGTGCGTGCGTGCGTGGTGTGTGTGTGTGTATGCGCGCGCCGCGTGCTCGAGCACGTATCCTGTGAATGAAAAATACGCTAATCCTTGCCAAAGTTAATATACAACTTTGTTCTTCGTTCGGATTGTTTGCACGTTGCTCTTGTTGCAACGTGCTGTCCCTGGGGGGTGGGGGTGGAGAGGGGTGGAGCAGCACAAAACTTACACAGAGAAATCTGTCGTGACTGAAAGTACAATACAATACAGTGCGTTACAATGCAGTGCAGTACAATGCGTTACAATGCAATACGATAAGATACAGAATGCAATACAGTACGATAAGATACAGAATGCAATACTATAAGATACAGAATGCAATACAGTACGATAAGATACAGAATGCAATGCGATAAGATACAGAATGCAATACGGTAAGATACAAAATGCAATACGATAAGATATAAAACGCGATACAATACGATAAGATGCAGAATGCAATACAATACGATAAGAAACAAAATGCAATACAATGCGATAAGATGCAGAATACGATAAGATACAGAATGCAATACGATAAGATACAGAATACGATAAGATACAGAATGCAATACAATACGATAAGATACAGAATGCAATACGATAAGATACAGAATTCAGCACGATAAGATACAGAATGCAATACAATATGATACGGGATGCAATACAATACGATAAGATACAGAATGCAATGCGATACGGTAAGATACAGAATGCAATACAATACTATAAGATGCAGAATGCTATACAATACGATAAGATGCAGAATGCAATACGATAAGATGCAGAATGCAATACAATACGATAAGATGCAGAATGCAATACAATACGATAAGATACAAAATGCAATACAATACGATAAGATGCAGAATGCAATACGATAAGATACAGAATACAATACAATACGATAAGATACAGAATGCATTACCAATACAATAAGATACAAAATGCAATACAAGGCAACAAAGTGCAATACGATACGATACAATACAGTAGCATACGATACAATACAATACGATGCAATACAATACGATACAATATAACACGGTACGATACAATGCGATACAAAATGATACGATACGTTATAACACAATGCCGTATAATACAGTGCAATACAATACGATACAAAAAATTTGCAATGCAATGTGATACAAGACAAAATGATACAATAAGTTATGACACAATACAAAACAAATGATGCGATACGTTATAACACAACGCAATACAATACAATACAACACAAAACAATACAACTGTCACTGTGAGTAAAAGGTCATCCACAGTGACAGCATTGACCCGGGGACAATAATATAGGCCTGACAGTGTGTCCCTGTGGCCCCAAATCAGTGTCCCTCTGGGCGTGACCCTTCCTCGCTACCGTCTGCGACCATTTCCCACAGAGACCCTCACACACTGTCATCCAGACAGTGTCCTCCTCAGCTACACTGATTATTTATTTATTTATTCCGACCAATTAGACAGATAGCACTGTGTCCTTCCTGTTGATAAACCCCACTCAGAGAGAGAGAGAGAGACAGACAGACAGACAGACAGACTGACTGACAGACAGTCAGGCAGAGACACAGAGACAGACAGAAACAGATAGACAGACTGACAGACAGGCAGGCAGAGACACAAAGGCAGACAGAAACAGATAGACAGACAGACTGACAGACAGGCAGGCAGAGACACAGAGACAGACAGACAGACAGAGAACACAACTTATTTTCTTCATTTTTATTGAGAGAAATGAATAAGCATACATTGCAAGTTTGCAGCCAGCCCTCCCTCCACCCCCTCCCTTCCCTTAACAAAAATCAATCAAGATATAAGAACAGCACATATTATCAGGTTTGTTAAAGATATTAACAAAATCAGTCAAGCAAGCAAGATGAAAATGCATCGATTTTTAAGTAAATAACAAAATTTCGTTTATTTTTAAATAAATAACAAAGGAACATATCGGCTAATCAATTCTTGTCAGCAAAAGAAGTTCAAAAAACGAAATCAAAATATTGACACACTGTGCTGCGTCATTAATAAACATGAATTCATTTTTTTTAATGAGCTGACAGAAAAATATATTGAGAGAAAGGAGACGCGAGCGAGGGGAACAAGAGACGAGGGAAAGATATAGGAACGGAGAGAGAGGGAGGAAGGGAGAGAGTGAGAGACAGACAGCCGAGGGGAGAAAGAAAGACAGACAGACAGGCAGATAGACAGAGGTGCAGAACAGTTTAAGATTTAAAAACGTACAGAATGCAATGATATTTGTTTTTGTGAATGTCAGTTATTTAATACATCGGTTGATGAAGTAAAATGAACTAATCCACAAACTGGAAGAGCACATTATGCCCCTAGTCTTGTAAGGTATGCTTTATTCCAAGGGAAAACACACACACACGCACACACCCCACACACACACACACACACACACACACACACACACACACACACACACACACACACACACACACACACACACACACATACCAACAGCACGCATACAAACATACCAATGCACAAAATTAATAATTTTGATGTCAAACAATAAGAGGAATGTCTTTTTTCCCGTTACTCTGCTTTAGCTCTGAGGTTCACCAATGGTGAGATGTTTGGCTATGCGACCGTGTTTACCCACCATTAAGGTAGCTGCCTGGATCCTTCCAATGTCTGCTGCTATGGTCCACGTTTCACATGCGAACAAAAAATATGGACATGATCAGGGAACGCATCAGTCTGATCTTGAAGCTGATGTTGATATACTCTTGTCGTTCCAGAGACCTATCAGTTTGGTCCTTGCAGCTGTTGTCTGGGCTATCCTGGAGAGAATTTCAGGTTTTGATCCTTCATCTGATACTTATAGCTCCCACATATTTGAAGCTATGGACGGTCTCGATTTTCTTGCCGTCTATAATTACGTCATTGCTGATGCCATTGGCACTATTTGTCATCAGCTGGGTTTTCTCTGCACTGATCTCCACGTCATATGCTGAAGAGGCTTCATCAAGGTGATTTACCAGGATGATTAGCTCTTGCTTGATTTCTCATACAAAGATCACATCACTACTAAAGAAGTGAAAACCAGAATTAAATTAAAAACGCCATCGGACCATATGAAGAGCTGCTGACTTCAGTGAAAAAACGCAAACTAAAGTAGTACGGGCACGTCACACGCACATCTGGACTGGCCAAAACTATCCAACAGTACAAGGAGGGAGACGAAAAGGCAAACAGAGAAAACGATGGGAAGACAACATCAGAGAGTGGACAGGCCTTGGGTGGAACGATTTGCTCCGGAAAGCAGAGGATTGCAGGGAGTGGAGGAAGCTGGCTGCAAAATCTTCATTAGTGTCGCCACGGTCCGCGGGATCGGTGAAGGTAGCTGCATCCCGACTTCGGGGAAATTATCATGATGCTCTATAATACACGAGAAACATTGCACTCAGAAAAAAAGGCATGCGAACAATTAAAAACAAAGGGGCATTGGAGTAACAGGGGGGGGGGGGGGGATAACATGTATGTATGGGAGGAAAAGTGCAATAAATGGCCTGACGAAGCTGCCACGTTATGGATGGGAATCACAGATACCGGTGTGGTGTGGTACAGTACAGACGTCTTCCTCGCTGCACGTGACAAACGTAGCGGGATGGAATGATGAAGTGACGGTGACAGCGACTGAAGGTCAGCCCCGACAGTGACAGCTGTGTCCCGCAGACATTGCTCCCCTGAGGCCTGACCCCTCCTCACCACCGTCCACTCTGTCTGTCTGTCTGTCCGTCCACTCTTTGTCTGCCTGTCCGTCCACTCTCTGTCTGTCTGTCTGTCCGTCCACTCTCTGTCTGTCCGTCCACTCTCTGTCTGTCTGTCTGTCCGTCTACTCACTGTCTGTCTGTCCGTCCACTCTCTGTCTGTCTGTCTGTCTGTCTGTCTGTCCGTCCGTCCACTCACTGTCTGTCTGTCCGTCCACTCACTGTCTGTCTGTCTGTCCGTCCACTCTCTTGTCTGTCCGTCCACTCTGTCTGTCCGTCCACTGTCTGTCTGTCTGTCCCTACATACACACCACAGTGGAGCTATCTCCAGTTTCCTCTCCGATTACAGTCATTCTATATTCATTGAAACCTTTCAAAACAAGTATATTTTAGAAAGCAGGGTAGAGAGGGGGTCGAGTTGGTAGATAACACCTTATGCCTCACATAAGAGGAGTGGAGGAAGCTGGTTGTAAAATCTT
>JASPKP010003040.1:0-7500 GCA_030674155.1 Stramonita haemastoma | reverse complement strand
AAACAACAAGCTGCAAAATGAGATGAAGAAACAAACAAACAAACAAACAAACAAACAAACATATCAAGCCAACAAACCAACGATCATAAAAAATACATGTACAATGACCAGAGAGATTAGTGGAGACAGGTAGAGAAAATGTTATGCCATCCAAAATAACCTCGAGTGTACAGAGCTTATCCGTACTGTATCAATTATGGATGTGTGTTGATTCGACATTTAAATGCTCTTTGAGTCAAAAATAAATCGATGCAGTTTTGGAGACAATGGTGTTTGTTTCACGTGAAAGGTCAGTGCCGCCTGTTCAGAGAATTTTGTACACATGAAAATTATATAGTTGGGAGACAGGGTCGCCGTTGTATTTCAACGAGCACGATTGTAATGCGGAATGCACTGTGGTCGGTTTTTTAGTCTCTTTCTGTTTGGTTGGTTGTTTGTTTGTTATTCTGGATGGTTGCTTGGGTTGGTTGCTTGGTTGGCTGGTTGGTGAATAAGGACAGAATCGAAAATCAGTCAAATGTCAAAACCGGTCAAATGTATATTCCAGAAATGCGTTTGTCATCGCTTTGCACTGGAAGCCTACTCTCGAATCAGTGGCGTTAAACAGTTTGTCTGGGAGGAGGGGGGCTGCATCATACTTTCAGCTCATACATAAAACATTCTCTGAGTCAAATCTGCCCTACCCTCATCCGTTACGTTTGTACACATATGCTAAACCATGTCTGAGAGTAAAGAGGTAGCCATAACAGGGTTTTTTTGGTCAGTTTTTTCTTTTCTTTTCTTCTCTATTTTTCTTTTGTAAAGGAGACTGCAAAAAGCACTAATCTTCCCCTCCGTCTCATCTAATCCGTAGTGATGGCCCCATCAGTTGTATTGTCATGTTAACTGCCGGCCATCATTCAACCGACAGCGCCACAAGTCCACAGACTCTCCGAGTCTGTAAGCTTTTGTGTTGACTGTCAGTCAGAGATTTCCGTATAGCTTTGCTATTTGTGTTATATCTTTTCAATCCGTGGAACTGAATTTGCATACAACGTAAGTTGCTTTGTTATTCTGTGGCTATTTTCCAACTCTTTTCCTTCCACTGTTAGCACACTCGGCATCACTCAGAAAGTATCCATGGAGAATGCTACCAGCTAGAAGAAACCCTGCAGGTTCAGTTCTGTGACAGCAGTGAGAGGGATTGGTGGTCTAGAGGTAACGCACCCGTCCAAATAGCGAGAAATCGCAGGTTCAACTCCATTAGAACCCCAATTTTCCCCCGTCCACTAGGTCTAAATCTTGAGTGCCAGTCTTTCGGGGAAAACGAAATTTCAAGGTCCCGTGTGTAACTAACAATTTAGCGCACGTAAAACAACCCATAACAAGAGCATTGTCCCTGGCAAAATTATGTAGGAGAAAAAACACTCAAAGTGAAACGATATATATATATATATATATATATATATATATATATAATATATATATATATATATATATATATATATATATATATATATGTGTGTGTGTAGAAAAGTCAGGTTCGTTGGTTGTCCTTTCCACAATAAGGGGAGAAGAATGGGGAGAAAGGGGAAGATGGTAGGATGACTTAGGCACTCGACATCTCAAACGTATTGATGGAGGCCACGCAGGGGTGTTATGGTAACACGTTTATTGTTTTATTTACCACAACAACACAACACACACAGCTCAACCCGAAGAACAACAACTACCGCATACTAGCGTCGTCACATCGTTGCCGCTACGGCCCACAAATCGTCTTGCCGTCCTCTGGCTGTCGCAGGGAAAGAGTGAGTGACTGACCGCTTCCCTTACTTACGCCAAACTTATTCTGCCCTAAAGTCTAACCAATCATGTCCAGGGGGGTGCCAGCTGACCCAATGATTTCAAAGTAGAAATTTAAAAGAAACCAAGTCAGCAAAGTTTCGACCACAACACCAAACTTGTTGAGTAATAACTAGCAGGGACAAGCCCTCCAACCTCTTAATTGCCGCCAGCTCGTCTCAAGTGGGCAGTCACGCTCGCCTGCCGACTCTGTCTCTCTAGTCCTACCCATCGCGCTAACAAAGAAAAGTAAGTCCGGTACACACAGACCTATGCCAGCCCCTGTAACACTCTTAGAAGAGAAGGGGAAGGAGGAGGGGGGGAGGAGAGGGTTGTAGTCTAACCTAGTGTCTAGTTATAGTGTCTAAAGTGCACACTATAACACACTCCCCAAGCTTTAAAATGCAATGTCCTCATTGCATGTCTACTGTCCTCCTCAACAACATAGCCTGAAAAAAACAACAACTGAAAACCAACCAATCTGAAAAACCTCTAAAGCAAAACTCCTGAAAACTCTCAGATGTCCCATCTAGGCCTGTACCAACTAGGCCTACTTCAAAACCATAACTCCACGACTGACTTCAAAATTACAACACTAGATTTACCCAACAAAATACTATTTGCCATACTCATCGTATTCCATCATCTTCCTCATAGCCTCCTGTGTTACCATTAACAAACACAAAAATTCAATGACAAATGCCAACCAGCAAAGTCATAAAACCATATGCAAAAAATGACAGTAACATTCAAAATCAAACCATTTGCAACATTAAAACATTCAGGGTTACATCAACACATCCTGAAAAGAAAAGAACAAAACATTCATAGTTACTACAACTACAATTCCAAGCCTAGTAACTATAACCACACATCAGCTAGCACATGCTGCAGCCCTGATAGGAATGCCATTTTTCCTACTTGCCATAAACCTATCTCTGCATGGCAAAGGCTCTTTCCTGAACCACTTTCCTCTGTCAGGAACCTTATGGGACAAACCCACATCAAGCCTTGAAAACACATGCTTTTCTCCTTTCGGATGAGATACAACACCATGCAAACCTACACCAACTGGTTTGCACACAGATCCCAAAGATCTTGTTTCAGTCACAGCAGTGGACAATTTTTCACTTTGTCCACTACTTCTCCTTGATGGAGAACAACCAGAAACAACTGGTTTGGGTGAAGTGGGCAGCAGCACCCATCCACCCTCCTGTGACTCATCCTCAATGCTAGAAGCTAGCAGAGGATTCATACCCGTCTTATCCAAAGACACATCAGTCAACGCTCTGAAACCCTTCACAACTTTCTTGGGGTTTGAATCTCTCTGAAACGGGACTTTGACAGGTTCTTTCCTGTTTTTCTTACGCTTTCTTTTCCGCTTACTCCGTTTCCTTTTCCTACATGGAAACTTTTCATCAACAGCAGCTAACATTGACTGCACAGACTCTTTCAGGGATTTGATCTTATCCTCTAACACTGATGTCTGTTTTTGCTCAAGAGTCAAAGTCTTTTTGCTTTCCCTATTCACATTCTCTTGTTCTTCTTCTTCTTCACTCAACCACCTCAACGCTTCATCCCTAATCTGGAAGAAGGTGGTTTGAGGCTTCCTCCCTACCAAATGGCGTAATTCCCTTCTCAACTCTAGCTTGGAAAGACCATCAATAAATCTGTCTCTCAACAAACAATCAGAAAGGGCGTCTGCCTTCCGCATGTGGATGGTCCTTTCCAGGTCCCTCAACACATGAGAGTAGTCCAGGACCAACTCTTCCGGCATCTGGTCCCGACTGTAAAAAGCAGACAGGAGAGTGGTGATCCGTCGCCTGTCACCAAACACGGCCCTGAGAACATTGAAGATCTTCTCTGGGGTGTTGGTTTCCTCCAACGTGTGCAGCATTATCTCTCTGCGAGCCACTCCCTTCAGGTGGCTATAGATGTAGTATGCAGCCATCTCCTCTCTCATAGGATAGGCTGCCAGGACTCGCTCCGCTTCCAGTGAGAAGTCCTCGAGTGACAAATCTGTCACATCACCAGAGAAGTGCTGCAGTTCAGGCGGGACAAACATCTCGTCTCCTCGTATGCCATGGTAGTCGGCTGAGCTGTGTGTGTGTGTGTTACGGTAAAATAAAACTGACCTGCAATCCTGCTCGCAGCGCCAATTGTAGAAAAGTCAGGTTCGTTGGTTGTCCTTTCCACAATAAGGGGAGAAGAATGGGGAGAAAGGGGAAGATGGTAGGATGACTTAGGCACTCGACATCTCAAACGTATTGATGGAGGCCACGCAGGGGTGTTATGGTAACACGTTTATTGTTTTATTTACCACAACAACACAACACACACAGCTCAACCCGAAGAACAACAACTACCGCATACTAGCGTCGTCACATCGTTGCCGCTACGGCCCACAAATCGTCTTGCCGTCCTCTGGCTGTCGCAGGGAAAGAGTGAGTGACTGACCGCTTCCCTTACTTACGCCAAACTTATTCTGCCCTAAAGTCTAACCAATCATGTCCAGGGGGGTGCCAGCTGACCCAATGATTTCAAAGTAGAAATTTAAAAGAAACCAAGTCAGCAAAGTTTCGACCACAACACCAAACTTGTTGAGTAATAACTAGCAGGGACAAGCCCTCCAACCTCTTAATTGCCGCCAGCTCGTCTCAAGTGGGCAGCCACGCTCGCCTGCCGACTCTGTCTCTCTAGTCCTACCCATCGCGCTAACAAAGAAAAGTAAGTCCGGTACACACAGACCTATGCCAGCCCCTGTAACACTCTTAGAAGAGAAGGGGAAGGAGGAGGGGGGGAGGAGAGGGTTGTAGTCTAACCTAGTGTCTAGTTATAGTGTCTAAAGTGCACACTATAACACATATATACACACATACATATATATATGGATATATGGATATATGGAGATATATATATATATATATATATATATATATATATATATACATATATATGTACACATAAACACATATGGGATTTTTTAAAGGAAATTAGTAGGCCATGCGCTAGGAAATGAAGATACGGACCTTACGAAGAGAAGACTGTCTTTCAAGGCCAAAGGAGGGAGAGAGAAAAAAATGGCAGACACCAGCCTCTCTCATTGGCAACATCACCGAATCCTATAATGTGAGGACCCATGAAGCCAGCAGGGTAGGTCAAAGACCAGAGCAAATGGAGAAGGAGGTTCATGTTGGTGTCATTGGGTGTGGAGGCTACGATCGTACCTGGTCAAGCCGACAGGTGAGACAGGTGAGTGCTGCTCTTGCGGCGACACGTACTTCGATCCCTGAGAAAACATCCTGAATTTCCTGAAGAAAAATATGTCTTTACTGAAAGTTGTATTGAAAAAATGTGATTTTAAAACAAAAAAATATATATTAGCTGTAATACTTATTCTGGACACAGGTATGGAATACACCATCTGCTTACATAGTCCAAGAAGGTGGCAGGATGGTTAAGACGTTCACCTGCCTAACTAGTAAACCGTAAGGTTCTGGGTTCGATTCCCAGCCCTGCCATTTCTTTCCAGTTTGACAAAAAAATCGATCTGAATGTCAGAATCCTTCGGATGAGTCTATAAACTGAGGGCGTGTGTGTGAATGTACGCAGAACATCTTGTGCACATGTTAAAAACCCATTACGCCTTTCAGAGCAGTAGGCCATTTCGTTCTGGTGGGCCCGAAGCCGAATGTGGCTACCTAAACGACGGGGAGGGGAGGAGACCGATTGCATATGCAAAAATCTCACCATTGGTGGTCCTCAGAGCTCTAGCCGAGGAACAAAAAAGTGCATGGATCCATTCTGATTTTCTTGATTTTATTGTTTCTTTATAGTGATTTTTTTCATCATTGTGGATGTATTGTACGTGGAAACTTCTAGTAGAATGCATGCAAATTATTTCCTTACAATCATTCCTATGAAATGCTTGTTCATTGGTCCTTTTCGAGCACATGTAACATGATCAAGCACATAGGCACGTGCCCGCGTGCACGTGCACACTCATGCAAGCAAGCACACGCACACAGGCACACAAGCGCGCGCATGCACACACGCCCACATACACACAGACACACAGACACACAGACACACACACACACACACACACACACACACACACACACACACACACACACACACACACACACACACACACACCTAATGCTCGTCAGAGTGAGAAAATCCTTCAATTATTTGCCTGTGCTGGGGTTGGAACCCACAATCTCTCAGCCAGCAGGCCATTACACCAGACACTGCACCACTGGGGATTATCTTATTCTTTTTCTTCCTCTTCGTTTCTGTCATTTTCCCCGCTGCTTATGTCATCATTTTCTCATGATGATCATTTTCAGTTTAATAATTCAGTTACCTGCATTTAAAGAAAAATTCTATGAGCGAATCGGAAAATTGGGTACTTTTTCCCGTAACAGTTTTTTGTTGTTGTTGTTGTTTTTCTACGTATTTTCTTTGATGAGTAAGGTGTATGAAGTAATTGTTCAGGTGTTTTGTCTGTGGGTGTTTTTTCTATATAGTTTAGTGTGTTGTTTATCGTGATGTTTTTATTTGGGCTCATTTTCCTATCCACTGGCGAAAAATGAGGTGGAGTAATTCCATGCCAGGCACGCCTCCTGGATTTATTAGTTCCAGAGTATAATCTTCTTCCTCCTCCTTCCCCATCCTCCTCCTCCTTTGCCTCTTTCCCTCCTTCTTCTCCACTATGTATAATTTTCTTCTTGTTGTTCTTCCTCCTCCTATTCCTCCTCCTCCTCCTCCTCCTCCTCCTCCTCCTCCTCCTCCTCCTCCTTCTTCTTCTTCTTCTTCTTCTTCTTCTTCTTCTTCTTCTTCTTCTTCTTCTTCTTCTTCTTCCTCTTCTTCCTCTTCTTCTTCTTCTTTTCCTCCTCCTCTTCCTCCCTCTTCTCCTCCACTATGTATAATCTTCTTTTCCTCCTCCTCTCCTCCTCTTACTCCCCTTCCCCATCCTCTTTTTCTTTGTCTCCTTCCTTTTCTTCTTTTTCTTTCTTTCTTCCTTTCTTGCTTTCTTTATTTTTTTCATTTCTTTTCTTTCTTTCGTTCTTTCTTTCTTTCATTCGTTTTTTCTTTCTTTCATTCGTTTTTTCTTTCTTTCATTCTTTCTTTCTTTCTTTCTTCTCCTCTTTTTCTTCTTCTCTTTCCGATTTCAGCTCTGATATGCTCGTGGATCTTCTTCCTTTTCTTCTTGTTTGTCTTCGTCTTCTTCTTTCCTCCTCCTCCTCTTCTTCTTTTCTCCCCGATTTCAGCTCTGATACAATCCGGGATGATCAGTGAAGCTTTAAGCTAGAATATAAATAAAAAGCTCAGATTTGAGAATGGCTTCAATTTATCACGCCATAGGAAGAGGGGGAGAGAGAGAGAGGGGGGGGGGGAGAGGGGGAGAGAGAGAGAGAAGAAAGAAAGAGAGAGAGAGAGAGAGAGAGAGAGAGAGAGAGAGAGAGAGAGAGAGAGAGAAAGAGAGAGAGAGAGAGAGGAAAGTAGGTGTGAGCGAACAATTCTGCTTGGAGAAAACAAAATCTTGTACAAAACACAGACACATTTTTTTTGCTGGGAGCTTTGTTGAGGCTCTCTCTCTCTCTCTCTCTCTCTCTCTCTCTCTCTCTCTCTCTCTCTCTCTCTCTCTCTCTCTCTCTCTCTCTCTCTCTC